>PVKM010049472.1:0-10942 GCA_004027735.1 Carollia perspicillata
GACTATTCAGATGATTCAGAAGGCCATAGCGATGAGCAACTGGGGCCTGGCAGCCTCATCACAACAATGTGTCTGTTCATGCATCACGTCTCATGCACAGTTTTTTGGTGAAACATCAAATCATCCAGGTGACTCAACACCCCCTACAGCCCAGATTTGGTGTCCTGCAACTTCTGGCTTTTCCTGAAATTAAAATCATCGTCAAAAGGGAAGAGATTTCAGACTGTGGATGAGGTTTCAGGAAAATACCGGGGTGGGGTGCGGACACAGTTGATGGCAATTGGGAAAACTCTGAGAAATCCCAACTTGCCTATTTTGAAGGGGCCTGAGGCATCATTGTCCTATGTGCAATGTTCCTTGTATCTTGTAACTTCTTCAATAAATGTCTCCATTCCTCATATTACATTATGACATGGCTACATACCTTCTAGATGGAGATGTGTGTGTGTGTGTACACACACAAACATACATGCATACAGATAAGGAGAGAGAGAGTGATCTGTGTGTATATTTTATATCACCAGGTGATTTTCATGTGTAGCCAGAGATGAGGACTGGTCTTTGTCTAGGAGCATTCATCGCTGTCCATTGGAATCCACTTGAAACCCAAACCATCTTCGTGGTGAGAGCAGGGACCACGTTACTTATTTTTTTACTTCATCCCCAGTACTTAGCCTAGTGCCTCTTATGTAGGAGGTTCTCAAAAATAATTTTGACTGAAAGAATAAAGCAATCAGGAGCCATAAAGACAAAAGGCTTTATGCCTACCTGACATCACCGCTACCTCCTCTGCTCTGCATTCCACCCCTCAAGTCTTGATGGTTTGGAAGCTTTTCCAACGTTTTCTGAAAGCCTATGCTTGGAATTTTATAGAAGCAGCATACTTCTATAATCTTTTATACTTCCTGAAAACATGTCTGAACATCTTTTACAAGAGAAGGTAGATAATAGAATTCTCAGTAACCGTAACTGTAAATGGATTTGTAATCTACCCATGATTAAAATTATTTTCATCATGAAGTAGAATTCTCATTATTGTTGCAATTTTAATATTATCAACTCCAAAGTGTCTTGGTGATTGATAATATAGACAGCAAAACCCTATATTATAATAATTAAATTTAAAATGAATCAGCCATCCTTATATGTCTTAGTACAGTTCCTGATTATTTGAAAACAATTATCTCTGCATGTTACCTAATGCCACACAGCACTTGGAGCTGCTACAAGGAATTGTACATGGTCACAAAGTTGCAGCAGATTTGTGACAAAGTTGCTGCGGAGTCGAAATACATGGATACTGTGTCTTAGGTGCCCTGATGAATATTTTCTCCATTAAAATACATGACCACCGTGAAAGTGAGCTATAACCCAGGAGGAATGCAGGCCGGAATTAGGAAAGCTTTGAACAAAACCTTCAGGCTGAAATGTGCATTCATCACAGGTAGGTCTCCCTGACTTTAAAGGAAACCCTTTCTCTAGGAAGCCCCAGAACCCATGGCCCAAGAGCAGCTGTCTGGCTTTGAGGTTTTTCTTCTCTAATCAGAGCCTGGATGTAATGCATAATGCCCTCTTCACTGGATAGGTTCCTTCAAAGCAAATGTCTCTTTATACATTAAATTAAATATTGCTACATTTCCCAATATTACCTCTTCTTTCTCTAGCTGAGATTTTAGAGGACTATGGCTTTCTCAAACTGCAGGAAAAAGCTCACTTCTCTGCTTTGACACTTGCTGCAGCCCTTTGCGATGACAAGCCTCCGTCACTGGGTGTGATGTCCCACCGCCCTCCCCAGACACGTTTTGGGGGAAAAAAAATTAGTACATAAAATTCTTCCATACTTGGTTCATTTGCAGATTTCACCAGGCTTGCAAAAAGCACACCTGTTGTGCTGTCTGGATTTCCTTTTCTGATCATAGGCTTCTGACAAAGAGGGGGGGAAAGAAAGATTTTTATCAAACGCTCTTCACCGGACAATGAATTTTCTTCACCATTTGAATGTATCTGTGGAATGCCTGAGTGATTCATTACAGCAGATTCTGAAGTATGACAATGGGCCGCAGAAATGACTGATGGTATCTTTTTCCTGATTTCATTTCCCTGATCCTCTTCATCCCTTGGCCTGTGTACCTCGATTAATTAGAAACCAGGGATTTTCACTCATCAGCTGATGGGTTTCATGCTCCACTCTGTCACAAATCTGCTGCCTGCACTATCTCCCTTACAGCCGGTGGCTGCTTTAAAAACTTTCCCTTCTTTTTTTTTCCCTCTCCTTTTTTTGAGGCAGTGCTTTGTGGCTACAGGTTTAGGCCTTTTAAAGATTCAGACATATTTTTAAAAAAGAGATTAAAAATTAAAGTAAAGAAGGTTCAAAATCTCCGATTAACTTAATCCTTATCCAAATGATACTTGTCCAAAAATGAACTTTTTGAAGAGATAATGATATAAATGCTTCATAGCTCTCAGCTTTCTAAGTTTTTTTCAATATGTAATAATTGAAGTATTATGTAAAGACTGAAAATATATATAAATATGATTTTTGTGTATGGGCCCCAAAGCACATATGTTCATTTTTCATCCATTTTGGAGTATCTATACTGTATTTTCAAACTGAATAGCATTCGAATTCCAATTGAATAAACCATTTTATAATAGCATCCTGAAATAAATCATGGAACCCTTATTGTTTCTGTAGGAAATATTTTGTAATTGAGATATGCACCCCTTAGGGTATATACCAAATTAAATCACATGATGACATACTTCCCAAGGAAGCAAATTATAATTAAATAATATTTAAAATGCAGACTATTTTAAATGCTATTGCTAAAAACTCTCCAAAATCTTAAAAATATGCTTGATTCAAGGTGAAAAGCATATAAACTATTTTCACCAAAGAAAATTAATAGCTACCGACTACTACTATAAGATTTTTTACTATTTTTCTCCATTTTAATTTATTTAACATTAACTTGGAACCAGGTCCCAGGGTTAAAAGCAAAACCCTTCATTTTAAAATGCCAGATTTATCAGATTTGGGGAGACAAATTGATGAGGAGAAACAATGTACATTTTCATAGTTTTGCTTACAGTAGAAGGTGGCAGGGCATTCAGCGGTTTCATCTTGTAAGCGAGTTCTGTGTGAATTTTGGAAGTCATATGAGAGAGAAATAGTATTTTGTAGAGGAGTATATACACCCTGCATCTGAGTTTCATGGTCTTTTTCTCCACAATTGCCAAGAAAAAACTGTACGCTGATAGCTATTCAGAATGAGTCACGAAAGCCCTGGTCAGTATTGAGGTCAAGCCTTTTCTATTGTAATTACCCCAAAGAAAACCAATAGTCAACTTGGCAATTTCTTATTTTTTGGTTAAATGTGAAGCAAACAGGGCAGCAGGGAAAGCTACCATGCTTATGTTCCAGAGATATAAAAAAGAATACACCCACCACGCCATTAAATCTCTGTGGCATATTTATTCCCATGTATTGAAATCCAAATTGCTAAAGATGTTGATTATACAATTCTGGTCGGTAATGTCCCACAGTGTTACATTTTGTTCCAGACATAAGGCTGAATTTGTCGTCTTGTTGAACTGGCCTACCATAAAGACTCACTGATTTGAAGTAAAGTGGATTTCATAGGATTCCGATCAATTTCTCTTCCTGTTGTATTTTTTAAAGCCTTAGTAATATTGAAGATGGACACAAGAGAGAGGTCAGGAAAATACACTTTGAGCTTACATAGACGTGAAGAGAAATCCATTACTTTCTGAAGTTATTGAAAGCTTTTGTTAAATCATACTTAGCTTTGAGTATGATTTGAGGAAAAAAGGAATCATACCAAATTTCAACTAACCCTCTCTCCACCCCATAAAAATTAGGAAATGAGTAAAGAAAAATGATCATTTAATTTTAAACAATCTCTGCTTTTGTAAATTAATATTTTCAATATATAATGCCACCTGTTATTTTTACCTCATCTTTGAAAATGGGACAAATCACTATTATTCTGCTAGTTGGGTTGAAAATGCTGCCTACATAATATACTTTTCTTCAACAGTAATGTTAAAGATCTAGGGAACAGTTGGAGGATATTTTATTTTAACAACAACACAAGTGTGCTGATAATCTGGAGTATCAGGCCCATCTGTAAATTTCCCTAATTTGCTATGTCTTTCCCTTAACACTACCAATATTGTGATAATGCCACATGTTCTCGAGTACCTGCTAGTGCCAGGCACCGGGACTGACGAGTAGGAACAGACAGAGTAGCGAGAATAAGCCTGTCCGTCTGTAGACGGTGGCGTCGTCCCGGACTGACCCTGTGCTTCAGCCGACTCACTGTGTTTACTTGTGACAGTCCGGGAGAGTCGTCAAATTAGATGCTTGTGTCTACCCTATTATATTAATGCTAACCTATTCATTCCTTTTCCCGGAGTGTTGCTCTTACATATAGTTCTTCAATGTAACTTTGTAGACCAAAATTTGCTTTCATACTGGTGAACTCTGAGATCCTGACTGTGGAAGGTATTTTTTTCTTTTACTATAAGCAATTTGGAGATGGAGAAATGGAAGCATTCTCCATGTAATTACAGGAAGTGATTTCACCAAACTTTGTTGACTAAGGAGCACATGTAAATGTAAACCAGCTCTTGCATCAAATGATAAATTCTGATCAAAATAAGAAGGTTATGTCAACACCAGCAACCTAAAACAGTGTAATAATTTGCCTTATTCTTTCAATATCTCATAAGGTGATTGGGTGGCGATATAATGGGCTTGTGTGCCATGTGGGAAATACTCAGATGCCAAGCAGTATGTCAGTGGGAGAGAGTCTACATCCATTGTTTGTATCCTCGATACTTTCCTGGACCACTCAGTTCATGCAGAAAGTAAGTACTGAAAAGCAGAGACGAACACGTACAGGCAGTGCCCTGGATATTGCAGTCTCTTGATAAGAACCATCAATATTTTTTGTTAAAAAATAAGTATATAATATAAGAATTCTTAACAGTATCTCTACTGTAGAGATGGTAAATAGTTCCCTACCTACTTATCACTCTAATTTTTAGAAACTATTTTTCATAATCTTTTATTATGTCTTTACTATACTGACAAAAACTTTCCAGTATTAAATAGGTCAGATTGTATGAAATCTAAACTCTTGGTCCGGACGTTCAAGTTACTCTCATTTGAATTTACTACTTTTTCGACCTCCGTTTTGAAGCTCCTCATTAAGTGTACACTGGACTAAGGCCATCTGCAAACCTGAGCTGGGTGTTCTTCTGTATAACCAGCTCCGAGTGCAACCTGGTTCAATCAGTGTGAACACACTAGCTTCAGAATCAGACTGGCCTTTACTCCCATGAACTTCTGTCTGTTAATTTTGGGTTGTTTGCTGGAACTGTGTTTCTCTTTTCATCCTGCTAACTTATGCATTCCTTTTTAAATAATTCACTTCCAGTAACAGTTCCTCCCCCAGTCCTCGTTATTTTTCTATCCTTTCATCACTCATTCATCCAAACAAATATTTGTCAAATATTCTGTGCCAGTCCAAGTTGTGTGTTAGATGAGACGAGATCCAACACTTGAGGAGACTGCTAACTCAACCGAGTTCAATGTTTTAATCAGTTGATTGTCTTGACCATTATTATTCAACATGTATTGGTTTTCATTCCCTGAATAGATTATAAGCAACCTGAGGTTAAGGAACAGGGCCCTGTTCTTACTTACCCAGCATTTCCGCCCCCCAGCTCACTGTTGAGTGGAGGAAATGTTTAAGAAACTTGTCTGTTGACTGGTTCTTCTTTTAAATGCTAAGGACATATTTAGAAGTTGATCACATTTCAAAAATAAGTTCAAAATTGGACACTGAATATGACCCTTCTGTTCATTATCATATTTACTGCTGTATTTCTCTGCTGTTTTCACTGTAACTTGGAGATTGGGAATCCTGCCAGCATCTGGAATTTCTACCTTTGCTAACGCTCATTAATCTTTGTGATGATAGCCCCCCTTTATTAGAAGCACCCAAATTATGCTACAATTACTAGGAATATTAATTGGAAACTGGATTTTCTACTTTGTTTCCCTCTGCTTGCAAGTTGTTAATGGCTTAAACACAGTATCACTTTCAGGATAGCAGCAGGAAAAAAAAAAGCAAAAATAGAAGAAAGGAATGTGTAGGTGACCAAAAAGGAACATTTGCATTTGTGTGTGTGTTTTTTTTTTAAATTTCTAGACTCAGATTCAAACCTTAGACAAAGGTTCACCCCAAAGGAAAATGATGAGACCCATGTTGTCATCCCAGATTTTCTACCCATTCCCCCTGGGGACCACCTTGTCCTCATTCAGACAACCCGAGGAGGTAATACAGATTCGTGTAAGAAAAAGGATGTTGTATAAAACAGGTCCACACTTGCTTTCATTGTCCTCCACTCCAGCTGGTAGATGGCAAGTCACTGCCGCAGCTTTTATTTACCTTTTGTTAGGCCTGATGAGGACATTATGTTCTTCTGAGGAGACCCTTTAGGCTGCCTTAAGGGAGGAAAAGAGTAGTGTGAGAGATAAGCATTATAATTGAAAAGAATTCTTTCTTTATCTTTTAAAATATTTTCCTATGCTTTTGAGAGATGCGGAGAGGAAAACACAAAACATTTTTCCTAGAATGGGATTGTGGGTCACTGTTGCCCTTGATTACATATTTCAGCAACCCCTGTGTTCTTGATTAAAGAAAATGCTTTCTTTTATACATATTTTTTTTATTTTAAATGGAAACATATACCAAAATTTGGCCCAAGTTTTATAGCAGGAATGAGAAAAGAAGTCAATTCTAAACTTGTGAGCTACACTTGAAAAGTACTGCCAAATCAGAGGCATTAGAATATTTCTTTCTTGTGTTTATATTGAATTCATCTTAATTTTTCATTCTGGTTTGGATGCCATATCTTACGGTTCAGCCAGGAACAGTTGGGTTTGTGTAGAAAGGACCTCAGTTCAGTGTGAATGAAAGGAGGGTTAAATCAATACCCACCCACTGTGGTGAGGTAGGAACCCAGAGAGTTGCTGTAGGAATAGAAACTGAGTCGGAGTCTGACAGGAAACACCCACGATCCAGGGAGCATTCGTTCAGGGGTCCCTAGACGCTACCAGAAATATTTTGAAAGTGAGGAGTTGCAGAGTGAACTCCCAGCCTGGTTCTCGACTCTAGTTTTCATCAGCATTTCAGTAAGATCCACCTGAAGAAATAGAGTTCTATTACAAGAAAAAGATAAGGAGAAGCAGGAGCAGGAGGAGGAGGAGGAAGAGTTGAAAGGAAAGGGAAAGAGAAGGGGAAGTAAATTGTTTGATAATCACCAGACAAGAAAATTTATATTTTTGGAGAACTGAACAAAGTCTCGTTCACAAAGATAGTCCCTGTGCTTCGAATGGAGCCTGGCGCATAGTGGGCAGTCCATACATATTTAGTAAACAAATGGATGAATAAATAAATGGAAGAGTGTTACAGATCAGTTGACTATACACTGAATATCTCAACTGATAAGCAGAGCACAATAGTTGGTTAATGGATACCAGGCAGGGAAAGAATCAGGTGGTGCCTGCAAAGCTGTTGGCAAGGAACAAGGTCCTACTCGGTGGAGCGGAAACCTCGTGCCTGGAGGAGACACTGGGCAGAGGAGGACAGGTCTGAGTCCTAATGAAAGTCAGGAGAATTTGGAAGTACACAAGGCAGGAATCTAGAGAACAGAAACCAAAGCAGAAATCTGGCCTGGGGCTTGGCAGCAAGACAGGAAAATTGTTTATAAAAGTGACAGTGGATTCAGAACAAACTTTCAGAAAGAAGACAAGTATTCAAGTCCAGACCTCTGATCAGGGGGTCTTCAGGAACTGGAGGTAATTAGCAAGGAATCTCAATCATGATTATAGGACTGTTTAGGGGCAGAAGCTATAATCCACTTTGGGTTTGTGCTGAACTTTTTTCTTCCAAGTTAGGAGGTTTTTCCTTTTTTTCTTTTTTGCCAAGTTTGTTCATCAATTTATTTTATGTTTAAAAAGGTTCTGTTGGAAAAAATTGCAGGTGAGTGAGGGAGAAGATAACTTTTAGAGGTAAGGGGAAGGGTTGTGGGAGTTCTAAGAGGCATCTGAGATGGAAGAATGTCTCAGAATGTCACTGACATAATGCCCATTAGGTAACCTCACCAACTACACATTTATTATAAGTGAATGAAATAAATTAGCTTACTTGACAAATGTGATTATCCAAAACAAAATGTTCACCACAATGCCATGAAGTATGGCAATTTCTTTCCCAAAGTAGTATATAGTACAGTATTTATTGAGGAGAGGATTAAGAGTATTATGCCTTCATTTGATTGATTTTATTATAAAATTGCAGCAACTCATGACAAAATATTTCAACGGTAGAAATAAAAGTAAATGTACTCTTCCCCATTTTGCCAGTACCATTCACAAAAATGTTAAAATGCATTGTATTGTATATCATTTTAGAAACATTCCATGTAGCCACAAGTGTATATATGTTAATACTCTTCTTACACAAATAGAATTGTGACACACTCAAAGTTTTGCAATTGAAATTTTGCAAATAATACTTATCCTTCTTTCTATGTAGGCACATATAGATCTATACTTATACCACATATTACCCGTTAGGTTGTGTAATATTGCATTTTTATGTATCTTATATTGCAATAAACATTCATTAACATGTTGTATATGTCCACTTATGTCAGCACACCTGTAGGGTAAATTTCTAAAAGTAAAATTTCTGGGCTAAAGTACATAGGCTCATATTCATGAATGCCATAACCCTATATAGCCCTTTTGGTTTTTTTATTTCTATTTTATTTTATACAATAACATGGAAAAATATATTATTTTATAATATGTATAAATATTGTTAATATTTTTAGAGTATTTATACTCAGTTTATAGTATTAAACCAGGTAGTGCCATAGCTAATTAACCAAAATAATATTCTTTTAAACGTAATATTCAAAAGATACATGTTAAGTTCCACCACACAACTGCAGAGAAAAGCGGAGGAGAAAATAGAGACACGAGAAAGCACCCGCTCCTGCTCTCATGAGCACATTATTTACAGCTGGAACTGGTACCCAGTGTTCAAGGTTAATGCTCTTTGTCAGTCAGAGGAAAACAATTGCCTTCACTGTTTTTCAGTCTATAAAAGTCTTTCTTTCTTTCTCTCTCCCTTAAGGGGTGGGTGTGAGGTCAAATCTGCAACACAACATGGGGGAGGTCTTGCCCTGCAAAAACAACATTAGAAGCTAGTTCTGAGTGGAGGAGAGGCAGAGAAGTTGAAGCAGCTGGGATGACTAAACGCAATCCATTGACAAAAGTGGGGTCCATAAGCTCTCGAACTTGGCTGCAGGTAGCCAGGGAGAATTAGCCCCAGCTTGTGCAAGAGATGGCCCTGAAGGGGTCATACAAATGGTGACCCTTGCTAAAAGGTCACCTAACCTACAGCAGAGAAAAGTTGATGCCATCTTCCCAGGAGTTGAGGAAGAAAGAACGAGAAAAGTTTCCTTGGTAGTGTATGGTGGCAGGGACCTTGTCTGTGCTGACAGTAACCTGAAGCAGCAGCAGCGGAAAACAGGGGAAGAAAGGACTCATCTATGGCCATGCACACTCTTGTGACACTTCACTGAGTGAGGTGCCCAGGGATAACAGCAGCCGGAAGGAGTCGGCAGGCTGCTGTGACTCTCCAGGAGCAGAGCAGCCTGTGTCCTTGGGAGCAGGCCTAGGGTGCAGAGGGAACCACCTGTCTGTCTCGCTTGAAGGCTATCCTAGAAGGTACGCCACCACGCACACCTTGATCCCCATTGGACGACACTGCCTTGCTAGAGTGACACTATTGATTTTGTTATCATCAGTGAAGAATTACCTGTAGCTTTCTTTATTTAGGCTGGGTGGTTGGGAAATACATTGCATATGTGCTGTATACATTCCACATATTTATTACACACTCGCATTCTCTAAAACATTAGGCAACCATGGTTCTGAGAATGCACATATGAAAAACCCAAACTCTTTATGGTGATGGTTCAGGTGTGTGTCCTGTAGTGAGGGATCACAACACTATTGCCTCCCTCTTCCATGCCCAGCACACCGCACGGCGAAGAGAAGCTTTTTAAGTAAAAGAGAACCTGTTTCAGTAGCCAGAAGTCACGTGCCCTTAATCACTACATTCATGTATAAAGGACACACGGACGCTTGTGAAAATGGAAGGAGGGCAAGTCAGATGTGAAAAACGTCTAATATGATACAAAGTCAAATCCGTCATTAAGGGACAAAACTGCTACCAGTGAAGATGGTCAGTCTGGTTTCAATCAATTGATTGCTAATAATTAAAAATATGTTTCCGTGATGGATAGTCAGAATAATTTTCCTCTCTCTGCAGCATTCGTTTTTTTCAGTCTGGATGTTTTACTAGGACATTTCACAAGCAGGCATTCCCTGACTCACTTTTTATGGCCTTACAGCTCCTAGAAACCAGAACCTTAGTGAGACTGAGGTCCCCTTGACCTCTCGCAGCCTCCACTTGCCTTTCTCTCTGCCTTGGATTTCTCCATCTAAGGAGGGTCAGACAGCCCTCCAATCACCCAGCAACCAGTTCAAATGTAATTATGACAAATAAAGGGTCTGGAAACCCTGCTTGGTAGCTGACTTCGAAAGAGAAAGCTTCACACAGAATCAAGCCCATTGTCATGGGGCAGGTATTGTGATACCCAGTCCACTGTTGTCTACTTCAATTCAGAATGGAGAGATACCCTGCATGTTCTGAATGTGTTTCTAATCAGAATGTGTTTTACCCGCCACACACCACCACCTGATAAGAGGTCCTCCAGCTTACCCAATACTGTGAAGAGATCCCTGACATTACTCTACAGAGTTTTCATC
>PVKM010049473.1:0-10937 GCA_004027735.1 Carollia perspicillata
GACAATGGGAGGGAATTACATAAAATTCACAAAAACATATGACGAAAATATAATTGTGCTCATTATATAAAGCGATGCTAAAATGCTCATAAATAAACACATTTATTTGTTTTGAACATTAACTTTCACTAGTACAAATGTAAGTTTCCTTTATCATGTCTGGTAAAAGAAGCTTCTGAGACTCTATTCTGGCATTCTTTTCTAAGAAAAGAGTTCAGGAGAAATGTTGCAGCATATTCCCCAATAAAAATAGCTCTGAGAAGTTCATGATTAGGTCTCCTGAAATAGATAAACTCCATTTTGATTCTTGACATTCATTCCTAAGATAGCAATGAAGGGAGACGGTGTATCAGCCATCTCTGGGCTGCTCCCACTACTGACTTTGGAACTTTGAGCATGTGATGTTTTTAAAAGTCACATCCCCACCTGTGATCTGGATCTACAGAAAATAAAGCTATTAAGCAATGTACTGAACTACAATTCCCAAATCTGTGAAAAGGAGAGGTCAGATCACGGGATACAGCTCAGAAAGGAAATCAGTCTCCTGAGAGTGATTCTGAGATTCACTAATGTACCTTATCATTGATTCTGCAATGGAACCAGCAGCAGCAGTCCCAGCCTCCCACTGGGAAGCAAATAATTATTCACCAGGAAAGGTAACTCAGATAAGGTTCTTATAGACAGTAAAATAGCATATGTAAGCAACACCATCAGATTAAAAAACTACTCTGAGAACAAAGGAAATAAAGTATGTAATAGAAGAGTATAAGCTGTAACAACGTAAAATTTCCCCGTTTCCCTCCACTAGTTTCTCCTCCCAATTCCTAAATTACCGCTAAACTAAAAAACAGAAGAGATAAGCATCACTTCAAATAACACAAAATGAAACCCTGTTCATGTTCACAAATATATAAAATAAAACACATAGAATTATAAAGAATATGAATAATATTGAGATACAGTTGTCAAGGTACTAAAATGTTTATGATAATAAATGAGGTCTGTCCAAAAATAATCCAACCATTGTTAATATAATGAGATCAGTTTGCACAACATCTATGCAACCTGGCAGCCACAGAAAGTGGACTGGAATGCACATGCCTGAACTGGGACAACTTCACTGTACTAGTCAGTGGGGGCAGTAGACGCCATTGAGTGAGCATGTGTTGTGTGTGGCCATCGCACTCAAAATGAGCAAGTAGAGCAATGAAACTGCATAAAATTTTGTGTTAAGCCTGAACATTCCTCTGTGATTCAGAAGGCCACAGCTATGGGCAACTGGTGATTGGCAGCTTCATCACAACGAAGCGCCTGCTCATGTATCACGTCTCATGCAGAGTTTTTTTGGCAAAATCATAAATCACCCAGGTGACTCAGTACCCCTAAAGCCCAGATTTTGCACCCTGTGACTTCTGGCTTTTTCCAAAATTAAAACCACCTTTGAAAGGGAAGAGATTTCAGACCATTGATGATATTCAGGAAAATACAACAGAGCAGCTGATAGAGACTGGGAGAACTATGTGAGGTCCCTACTTTGGAGGGGACTGAGGCATCACCGTCCTGTGTACAATGTTTCCTGTATCTTGTATCTTCCTCAAGAAATACGTCTATTTTTCATATTTCATTGCTGGACAGATCTCATATGCTGCTTTAATAATCAATAACAATATTTAGGAGCAGGTCTACTAACTACCATACTTTTATAGTAAATTATATTAAAAGACATCTGCAACAACTTGAACTTGATATGTATATGAGAATCTCCCCTCTGAGGTCCCCAGACACATTTATTCCACAGTCAGTATGAGGGCTAACATATCTGTTTCTGATAAAAGGCCCCCAAGGAGAAGCACTGAGAAGGCCTCTGACTATTTCAGTCCTTCTCTCCAAGATCTCTGAATCTGAGGATGGGGCCTAGTCATTGTGATTGCGGAGTTCTTTACGGACACAACCAACCATAAGAGATTCAGATTCCTTGAGACCTCTCATAAAATAAGACTAAAGACTCTTTCAATCCCTTTCCCAAAGTTCACTGTAGACTAAAGGCTGTCGCTGCATTTAAAACCCCTGGGAAATGTAGAAGCTAAAGAACTTATGATACATGGACATGAACTAAAGAGGGGGAGTGTGGGTGGGAGGGGGTTGGCAGGGTGGAGGGGAATGAAGGGGGAAATGGGAGAACTGTAATGGCATAATCAATAAAAAAGTTAAAAAAAAAATAAAACCCCTGCCAATGTGGACTAGCGAGTACTCAAAGGCTGGTACCTTCACTGCCACGATTTAACTTGCAGTAAATCTCACCACACAGAAAGCAAACTGGGATGCCCAATGCCAGCCCTGGGAAAGTCTGGGATTGGGGGAGCAGCGAGTTTCCTCTTGTGAGCAGACTCCTGTCCATGACATATTTGCTCGCTGGAGACGGGATTTCAGGTCACTGGGGCCTGCCTGCCTCACTTGCAGGGACCTGGGTTTACCCTGGTGCCTCCAGTCTTCACTCTGTTACGGCTCTTCCTCTGGGAATGTGGTCTCTGTGTCTTCCTTATCCCCGATTCGCTCTCACAAGAATTCAGGCAACTCCTGACGTTTGTGGGGAATTCTAACTATTTCTGCATATAATTTCCCCCCATTCCAGCCTACTGTTATTTCTTCAAGCAGTGTGCCCCTATCCTTCATCGGGAATGGCCAGTTGTAGATATCCCTCCAGTATGAACTAGTAATTAGAAGATTCTTTCCTTTCATGTTGATGCACAATTATGATTATAATCGACTCCCAATGGGTTCTATGAACCATTCTGCATAGTCCGACCAACTGAGAACACAGAGGGAGCACTAGGAACATGCTGATGGCATGTGCCTGGGGCAGCGGCTCCCAAACTCTGCTGCATGTTACCATCACATTAAGAAATGCCGAGTCCAGAACACACCACGTGCCAAGTAAATCAGACTGCTTGGGGTGGGAGCCAGGCATCGTTAAATTATCACAGCTGTGGAAAAAATGTAGACAAATAAAATTATTATCTCACTACATCTTTGGGTGGTGACTATGCATTACTCTTTTTCATTTTCTAATTTGCATTGCAATTTTAGACTTGTGACAATTGTCTGGCTTTTACAATACATAAATAGCTAATCCACTTTTGTTTAATAAATAAACATTTAAATAGGAATGGAAACAGAGTTGCAAGGCATCATACTTTGTGGAAAGACAAAAAAATTCCGTTGCGCTGAGAAGTGTGGGGAAAACAGTGAGCAGAGGGAGCGGGAGCATCTGATATGAACTCGCTCTCCTCTGCCTCCCAGGGAAGACTTGAGCTCCGGGTAAAGCCCGTGAGAGGACTCGCTCTTAACCTCAGGTCCACGGGGTGTTGGAGTCTTGGTGAGTCCTGCAACTTCCTGAAATGGTGTGCAATCACTGAGTTTCTCCGAGTATTTTTCTGGTAAAAGACTTGATTGAGTAAAGCAGATTCTGGGGAAGACCCACTGCCCCACTGCTCAGATCTTTGCTGGTTGAAAGTAGGATCTGAGAATCACCTGTATGGGACACATCACGGGTTGTGTCAAAAATGTAGGTTCCCAGTTCCCCTCCGGGCCCACTGACTCAGCATTTTCAGAAAAACAATAAATACGTTTTAAAAAATTATAAGTAAGTCCTAATGAGTCCAGGGGTCATACTTACGCTAAAAAAAAAATCAGTAATTGTTACCTACACGTGGATAAATCTCAAAATTGGTAAATAAGAAAGGTCAGGTACAAACAGCTAGGTATTATGTGATTCCAGTTATCTGACACTGTGGAAAAGGTTAGCTTATGAAAACAGAAATTTGAGTGGTGGTTATGGGGGGGTGGAGGGTGACTGAGGAATTGACTAAAAAGAGACATGAAGGAACTTTTGGGGTGATGAAAATAGCCTGTATCTTGAGTTGTGGTAGTAGTTACACAATGCACACATTTGTAAAAATTTATAGAACTCTAATATCTAAGACAGTGAATTTTATTATATGTAAATTATACCTCAATAAACCTGCCTTTCAAAAAGTTTGTTGTTTATCTCTAATTCAAATATAACTGATATTTTTATTTGCGAAATCTAGCAAACCTATATGGTTAGGGAGGGAAAGAAACATTTCAAAAAAGAACCTTCAGGAATTCTTAGGCTCACTGTACACAGATGTGTCGTAACTACAGTGCTGAGCTCACTTGTGAACTCAATGCCACACCACCAATTACTGGACAAGTGAGATCACATCACTCGTTTACTAGAACCTGAGGTAGACTCTGGTCTCTGCATAAAGGACTTTTACAGGTACTGAAAGCAGCCAGGTACTGTATACCAAAGAATGCCCTGTTTTGCAGTTAACAGTGGCTGGCCGGAAGGAATTTTTATTTGATCGTTCCAGCCTGGCAGTTTCAGACAGTGGTGGTTGGTGCCTCTCTGTGGGTTGAAATCAGGAAGTCTGAGTGAAAAGTTGCTAATAAAGAGGCAGTGTCTGTGTTTCTGTTTCAGAAAGGGACCTGCAGACGCTTAACAATCATCTTTTTCTAAGAGAACACTGCCACCTAGCAACAGAATCAAGTATTCTTCCCATGCTCCAGACAAAGCACTGACTCCAGCTAATTTTTGAGTACACAGATTTGCAAATTAGGGTTTTGGTTGCTTTCCACTTACCATTCAGGGGGCCTAAGCTTCCCCAGTAATGCGGGGGGTGGGGGGGTGGGGGGAAGTCATTTACCAGTGGAGTCTAGGTTTGTGAAAAGCAAGTGGAAAGGATCTTTAAAATAGGACAGTAGTATAAATAAGAATGGATTCCCTTTGGTATAAACTGGTAAGTGTGAGAATAAAACAAACAAAACTAAATAGACTTTGTTGGAAGTAACTTTTTTCTGCCAAAAGCTGTGTAGATGAAATTCATCTTTATGTTGCAATTCATAAAATGTCCACATTTCTGATGTATGCAAAAAGCTGAATAAAAATTACCAACAAATACATAGAATCTCACATATAAAAACAACATGACTTAGAAACATTAAGCTTGGCTTCCACTTGAGATTCCAGGATCAACCAACCACTCCCCAAATCTAGCTGACCCTGCAGTCTTCACACTCATCCCAGAAAATTTCACAAAGTCTCATGCCATATGTGTTTCTAATAGGGGATAAATCTTGCCATCCGAAGAAAGAAACTTAGTTAGAAATTCCCCAAGCATTTGATGTAGGTCATTTTTTTTTTTTTTTGGTCTTCTCGTGCTTTGCAAGGCAGCTAGAGCTAATTTAAAAAACCTCTTTCAATCTGTCAATTTAATAAGTATGTTCTTGTGAGCCTTAGCAACAGAATTACACTGTTGTAATAAATATTTACTGTCCCTGACTTGATGCTGAAGAATCCTGATTCCAAAATAACATAGTCTTAAAGTTGGTTACTATGTATGAATGTTTTACAAATTCGTACAACCTCTGCCAATGAGATATTTTGTATGGAAAAAAACATTTGAACATTTTAATGTTCCAGCAAAGCAGTTGCCTATTGTTACTGAGCACTTACAATGAGCCAGACAGTGAGCTACACGCTCACGTAAATGAGGTATCCTTAGGCCCACTTTACAGAAGAAGCAAGCAAGCTTGGGAAAAAAAAGTAATTTGGCTCAGAGCACACAGCTAGTTAAGTGTGACATCTACACCTCAATGCCAGTGGTTGGAACTCCAGAGGGTGGGAGAAGAGTCTCACTAATAAAAACAATAAATATTTGGTTACATCTTTCCTTAAACCAGGCTGAAGCAGGTAATGTCTACATAGCTAGTTAACCTGCCTCAGCTGTGTCCTGAAGGAAGGATGGTTGAACCCAAAGGAAGCCCACAGCCAGATCCCGAGGCTCCATTCCCAGGACAGAGGGTTACCCTAGCACACACGGCTCCAGATGTCTCAGGGAGAGCAGTGGACTTCGGGTAGCGTTTCAGTAATCAACTGCTGTGTAACAAACCACCCTAAAAGTTGGTGATTTAACAGACCACCTACATTTATTTTGTTCACAAATCTGCAACCTGAGCAGGGATCAGTAGGGACAGTTTACTTTTGCTCCACTTGGCACCAATGCGTACAGATCAAAATCTGAAATTGGAGAAACCTGAAGGCTTATTTGCTTATATGACTGGTGATGAATATCAGCTGTGGGCTGGAACTGTCGGCCAGAGCACCTATGTGGCTATGTGGCCTCTTTGTGTATCTTGGGCTTCCTTGCAGAATGCTGGCTGAGTTCCAAAGGTGAGCATCTTTAGAGAAGAAGATCCAGACAAAAGTTGGATTGCCTTTAAGACCTAACCTTAGAAATTATTTAACCTTACTGTTGTGGGCTGAAGTGTGTCTCCCCCCACCAAAAAACTATGTTCAAGTTATACCCCCCAGTCTCTGAATGTGACCTTATTTGGAAATCAGGTCTTTGCAGATGTAATTAAATTAAGACTAGATCATACATTAAGATGGGTCCTAGTTCAATGACTGGTGTTCTTAAAAGAAGAACACTTGCATAGAGGACCACAAAGAAGAATTCCATGTTACAATGGAGGCAGAGATTAGAATGATGCACCTACAAGTCAAGAAATGCCAAGGATTTCCAGCAACCATCAGAGCTAGGAAAGAGATATGGAACAGACTTCCCCTCAGAGCTTTCCAAAAGAAATCAACCTTGCTGAAACCTTGACTTTGGACTTCTAACCTTGAGAACTATAAGAGAATAAATTTCTGTTGTTTAAGTCACTTAGTTTGTGATACTTCGTTATGGCAGCCACAGGAAACTAATAAACTCAGGTCTGCTCCATTTTCATTGAGACAAAGTTCCACCCAACTTTAAGAGAAAGATAAACAGATTCCAACTCTTGGTAGAGACTAGTAAAGGTCTGGAAGAGAATGCCAGATTAGGTATACCACTATGGTCATTTTAAGAAATGCAATCTATCACAAAATGAAAATCCCAATCCATAAAACTTGAACATCTTTGGGCAGCTGCTTCACTGAATGAACTCTTTATCCTGGGATACATAAAATTTTCAGTATATTCTACCTGGATATTGCAAAAACACTGGGGTTAGAATTCCCTTCTTACCAAATTATGTGTTGGACTAAGTTAAGTAAGTGCAGGTTTATGCTAGGAATATCCTTGAATGAATATCCTGTGGCTCTTTCAAACCACAAACTGTCCTTTGGCAAGAAGTCCGTGGGTCCCAAGAACATGAAAAAATCACCAACACGGGCCACTCATCCCTGAGTTTCCCATCCTGTATTTCCACCTAGTGGGTGACTGAGGATCTCTGGATTTCAAGTTGGAAAAATTAAACACAATCACAGATATGTAGTATTGTTCAATAGCTTATAGTCAGAAGTTATCCTTCCCGGACTGTAGGCCTTGCTTGCTCTCTAAGCCTGCCGCACTCTACAAAAACTAAAGGTGGCTTTTCTAACACCATAATGTAGAAGCCAGGGCAGGTGAACAGCCTGGGGGAGCCAGGTGAGCCACAATGCCTCTACCCTCTCCACCCCTCCAGCAGTAAAGGATGATGCTGCTGGTACAAATGGTGGCTCCAGTGGTTTCTTGCATCACACATTCACGGGTAACCTCAACGCCTCTTTTGCCATGTACTTTGTGCCTTCACCCTCTGAAATTATGAGGGGTGTGGATCCCAAACAAGACAAATGGGGAGGATGAGGAAGCACTCGGTACCTTGGGACACTCTGACCACAGGCTGAGTGGGGATCCAAGGCGAGCCCACCACCACTGAATCCTCAGCACAAGAGGCACAGATATATAAACTAGAGGACACCTACTTTGGCTCCTTCTGGTTCACAGAGACCACAAGGTGGTGATGCAGTGCTGATAACCAAACAGTTTGCATCAGGACAAGATCTGACAAACCATCATCCATCGCGGCTGGAAAAAGGCACCAAGATCATCTTCCTGTGACAAGGCAATGCCTGGTCTGACAGCATCCATGCAAACACTGTCTGTGTTCACACATACAGCCATTCACCTGTGTGGGGGCCCCCCAGTGCTGCGCACTGACCCAGTCAGGCACGAAGTCCTGTGGTCTGAATCAGCAGGCGGTAGGGGAGACAGGATGGAAGCCGTGTCAGAGAGGATGCAGACATCCCCTTCCTTCTCCTCTGCCACCTCATTCTTTCTCCTCGCCACTCCTTTTCCTCCTCTGCCATTAGAACATCCATCAAGCCTCCCCCTGCTCTCTGTCTCACTTTCTCCTAGGTACTCTCTGGCTGTATGGTGAGCACTTCTACCATTGATGGATGGGTGAGTCCTTCGTCCTGCATGAAGTCACCAAGCCAGGTACCATGGAGAGACTCTGTAAGGAAGGTCTCCTTTCTGAGAAGATATCCAACCAGTAGGAGACCTTGAGGTTAAGTTCAGATGGTTCCCAGACAGGTTAACACTCCAGACACAAGGAATCCTCTTAGAAAAGTGAAACTCAATTGACTTGGAACTCAGAGATTTAAGTAAAGCAGAGGGCAGGGATGGATGAAGGGAGTGCCTGAAAGTGCATTCCAAACAGAAGGTCCCTTCTGTAAGTGCCCACCACTGCATCACAAACTCCAGCAGTCAGTTACATAAACCAAGGCAAAGGATCAGTAGGTCTTCTCCAGATACTTTAAAATCCCAGAGAAAAGGCCTCCAGATACAGATATTTGGGTGTCCAACCACAACAGGAAGCTCACCACACAACCCGTCTACAGTAAATACACACATCTGTACACAGAGTCCATACACTTAAGGTCTTATTCTTAAACAGAAGTCCAAAGATCACTATGCCGTCAAGAAAAACCTAAAATGTGAAAGATGGAGACTTAAACAAATACTAGAACTTGGAGGAAACAGAGACTATAAAAGAAGCTGAAGAAAACTATATAAACTATCAATTATTAATATCCTCAGAAGTAACAAAAATACTGCATACTTAAAACATGATTAGAGTATCATAAAAATTGAATGACATAGCACAAGAAAGTCTACTTAGAAGCCAAAAATGTTTTCCAAGGGTCTCTGTGGTGCAGTCAGTTAGAGCATTCAGCTGTTAACTAAAAGGTTGGGGGTTCGAGTCCCTTGATGCCTCTTCTATTTTTAGAAAAATAATTTCCAAAAAGATGATCATTCATAGGCAAAATGGAAAATAAACCTTTAAGATATGCCCCAAAGAAGTGAACTAGAAGACAAAATGATAGAGAAAAGGTTAAACAATAGAGGCTTTGTTCAAGAAGGTAAGTTTCCAATTGGGCAGGCCCTCCAGAAGGGAGAGATTTTATATACGTATGCTGCAGTGTGGCCACAACTGAAGGACTGAACTTCACTGTACAAAGGGACCACTGAGTACCATGAACAGAAAATAAAAACATCTACAACAAGGCACGCCCACAGGGAATTTGAGAGACCCTGGGATAAAAAGGGAACACTTTGGTTTTAGGAGGAAAACCGCACATACCCAAGAGGAGGGATATTGGAATTGCATTGGATTTCTCAACAGCTGCCTTGGAAGCCAGGTCCAATGAGGAATGTTGTCACAGTTCTAACTGACAATGACTTCCAACCCTGGACTCTCTACTTTCACAAACTACGAACCATGAATGAAGATGGAATCAAAACATTTTCAGACATTCAACATGTTCAAGACTGATCTCCTTTTCACTCAGCATAAGGAAGCTCCTGGAAGATATGTCGCCACTAAAACAAGAGGGGAAAACAAGAAAAGGAAAAATCCAGCATTCCGGAAATTGGGTCCTTGGGCGGCAGCTTTGTGGCAAGTCCAAAAGGCAAATGGTCTATATTGAATAAGAGGACGTAGGATTGTTAGAGGGATGTCGTCAGAGGGATAAAGGCAATGAGTTAATGATGTGGGCACACAAGAAATAGGCAGGAGATTTAGGAAACATGGGGAATTTGGTTAATTAAAAATAACATTTGTAAATTAGAAAAATATTGTTCTTCTGCACGAAGGACAAAAAAATATTCCAGGGGAGTTAACGTAACCAGAGGATACTACAGTATGTAAGGTCTATGATTGATGGTTCAATAAAATACTGACTAAAATCATACTATTTTAAAATAGTGAGATGGATTTTGCAAGAAATGGCTATAGTGAGTTTAAAGCCATTGCCTTCAGGAAGAAGGGCCAGAGATGGAAGGAAATAGGGGAGAAGAGACCCATGATTTTTGTTGAAAGACATTTAGCAAGATTTGACATTTCAAACAAAGCATATGCATTACTCTGATAAAAGGTAGTTTTTAAAAAAATCACCAAGACACAATGAGTGTTCATCAGAGGCCTGTGAAATCTGAAGTAGACTTGGAACATTGTAAACTTTAAAAGTCAGCAAAAAATGTGCTCTGTGATCTTCATTTCCATGAGTTTAACAGAAGCAGGTATTTTGAAAATCCCTTCCATCACGAAACACCTAATGCTGGACAAGTGAGAGCAACCATACCTTTGAATTTCTTCCTAAGCTCTAAAGAAAAAATGACGGTCATCAGTAAATTTCTTTTTAAGTGCTAAAACAAGTGGTGTGTCAACGCGGAAGCCCAGATGCCCTACCGTATGCCCCAACCAGAAGCCTGGTGATAGCCGTGTGGTTAACCACAGGAGGGGCAAGGCCTGGACCTGATGCACCTTCATAAAGGGCTGTCTTCGTGAGCAGTCACCCTGGGCTCAGCACTCAGAAGCACCTTGTGCTTGGTTTAATGTTGTATTGTCATTGTCTTGAAGTTCTTAATTTTATCTTTCAAGTCATAATTTCTAAGTGAAGTCTACGAGACAATGGACCATGCATGTGAGTAAATACAATACTCATATCCACTGTTCCTTGCTGCCCCATTCATATATAGCAATCGCAATGCAGGATTCAGGAGGACTCACAGTGACTGGGAGTTCAGCAAGACTCAAGGCCTGTT
>PVKM010049474.1:0-10951 GCA_004027735.1 Carollia perspicillata
TCCAACATCTGAATCACAGGCGTGCCAGAAGGAGAAGAGGAAGAGCAAGAAAGTAAAACTTATTTGAAAGAGTAAAGAAGGAGAACTTCCCTAATCTGGCAAAGGAAACAAACTTCCAGGAAGCCCAGGAATCTCAGAGAGTCCCAAAGAAGTTGGACTCAAGGAAGAACACACCAAGGCACATCATAATTACATTACCTAAGATTAAAGATAAGGAGAGAATCATAAAAGCAGCAAAAGAAAAGGAGACAGTTATTTACATAGGATTTCCCATAAGACTGTCTGCTGATTTCTCAAAAGAAACCTTGCAGGCAAAAGGGGGATGGAAATAAGTATTCCAAGTCATGAAAGGGAAGGACCTACATCTAAGATTACTCTATCCAGCTAAACTATCATTTAGAATGGAAGAGTAGATAAAGTGCTCCCCATTAAGGTCAAATTAAAAGAGTTCATCATCACCAAGTCCTTATTATATGAAATGTTAAAGGGACTTGTCTAAGGAAAAGAAGAAGATAAAAAAATATGAACACTAAAGTGACAACTCATGAACTCACAATTATCAACAATCAAAACTAAAAAAAAAAAAAAACTAACTAAGCAAGCAAATAGAACAGAATAGAATCACAGAAATGGAGATCACATGCAGGGTCATCACTGGGGGAGGAGAGGCAGGGAGAATAGGGGAAAAGGTGCAGGGAATAAGAAGCATAGATAGTAGGTACAGAATAGACAAGGGGCGGTTAAGAATAGTACAGGAAATATAGAAGCCAAAGAACTTATGTGTATGACCCATGGACATGAACTAAGGGGGGGATGCCAGTGGGAAGAGGGTTGCAAAGTGGAGGGGAATAAAGCAGGGGGAATGGATAACTTTAGTAGTATGATCAATAAAATATATTTTAAAAAACTAAAAAATAAGATAAATTAACAGGATAAAAACATACAAGTTATTTTGAATTTTTACATGTGCATAGTATCTTTCACAAGAGAATGAAGACTCAAAGAAATGACCAGATCAGGAAGATGTTATACCTTTTATGAAAAAGGAGAATAAATTTGCAAAGAATTTAGCCCAGACTGGTGTGGCCCAGATTGGCTGGGCAAAGCAACAATTTGTTCTGCAAAGCAAAAGTTTGCCAGTTGATTCCCAGTCAAGGCACCTGCTTAGGTTGTGGGTTCAGTCCCTGGGAGGCAACTAATTGATATTTCTCTCTCACATCACTGTTTCTCTCCTTTTTTTCTCCCTCTCTTCCCCTCTCTCTAAATAAATAAAATCTTCTAAAAAAGAGAAATGACAAGACAAAGGGCCTTAGGCTAGGGGTAGTACACAGTGTAAACATAAACGGAAAGATAAGGGTGTAACAAGGTTTGTTTGTTCAGATTTCTTGGTGTTAAATTCGCTGTCTTTGGTGATAAGATGGGTTCATTCTCCTTCAGGTTAGGAGGATCATCTCAAGATTAGCAATTTGGAATTTCTGTATTAATCTACTATGTTTTTTCTTTCCTGAACTCTATAGTAATACTATCATATTCTACATAGGATTTCTAATGCATGGGCAAATATCCAGAAAATTTGCCTTTTCATTTACTATTTTATCACTTTCATGGAATATTATTGACAATTTACTCTTTGTGCTGTACTGATCTTTGAATCAATATTCTACCAAGCTCTTTTCTTACCAGTGGGTATTTATCATGTACAAGATGTTATACGTAAGGACAACATTTTTGGAAAATTACTAATTGAATACTGAATGAAGAGGGAAGCTACTAATCTCTTAAAGAGTATCCAAAGATATTGATAGGATTATAAGTAATCCCATAATTATATCTTTTCTTAGAAGCAATGAAAAAAACAGTCAATTCCAAATGAAAACTGAAAAAGGCCAATGTTTCCTTCAATTTGCATATTTTCAAAGAAATCAAGTTCAATGAATTCTATCAATACCTTAACTTTTCAGAATTTAAAAAAGTGAATTATCATAAAAAAGTTAGGTCTTTTTAAATAATCTTTAAACAGTTAATATACATCAATTAGATGATATATATACACATATACATACACACACACATATACACATTAGGTTCTCTGTGTGTATATATATGTACATATACACATTATATATATATAATACATTAGGTTCTTAATTTTGCATCAAACATAAATATTTAAAGGATAAGAATAAAAGAATTAGTGACATGCTTCATCAAGCAAGGAATGAGGGAAAGTCTTTTCCCCATCAACAAAATAGTTTACCTACCCTTTAGGATTGTAAGGCATGAATCAAAGACATCCTAAATTTTAAAATTAAAATTTGAGGCAATCAAGCAAAAACGTAATGGTGAACTGAAAAAAGTATGCAAGGTCTAGGAACAAAGTCCTTGTAGGGGCCTAAATTTCCCCCCTCTTTAGTTATGTGACCTGAGACAATTTAATTGAGCTGTCTGCCTCTCAGCTTCACCATGGACAAAACTCTGAATGTATAAAATATATTTTAATATAACAAAAGGAAACAATGTAAATACATCTTTAAAGTGACTTACAGTTAGTTTTTAGTGACCTTTATATGGATTGTTTTACTATAATTTTATACATTATTAAATGTCATGGATTGGGTGAATTTCCAAAATTTACAATCCCAGATTAGTTCACAAAATCATTTGACCCATCATCCAATAGTATGAGTGCTTTTTTGGTTTATCATTTAATCCAGTCTAAACCCTCAGCACCTTTTACTGCAATTATATCTGGAGGCAAAGCTTTTAAACAAGTAATCTACCACCTTGAGATTTATGAATAAAGAAAATATTTATGTATATCTTTAACAAGAAAAGTACAAAACTTGTACATTGAAAAATACAAACATTATTAAAAGAATCTGAAGACCTAAATAAATGGAAAAACATCCTGCAATCACAGATTGAAGGCCTTAATTTTAAGGATAATCTATTTCTTGAATTGATTTTCATATTCAATGCAATTCTATTGAAATCCCAGCTGCCTTTTGCGAAAGTTTATAAACTTATCTTAAAATTAATACGCATGTGTAAAAGACCTAGAAGAACAAAAACAATCTTCAAAAGAACAAATTTAGAGAACTCACACTTCCCAACTCCAACACTTAAATAAAAAGCTATGGTAATCAAAACAGTGTGATAATGGAATGGGGACAGACATATAGACCAATGAAATAAAATTGAAAGTCCAGAAATAGAACCATATATTTCTGTTTAGTCTGTTTCTGACCAGGTCAAGACAATTTACTATTGATTGAATGTTTGTGTTCCCCCACCCCCAAATTTATATGTTGCAACCTAGTCCGCAATGTGAACCACTTTGGAAGAGGTGTCCTTTGTGAGGTGATTAAATTTTGAGGGCAAAGACCCCATGAATGGAGTTAATGCACTTAAAAGGAGTCTCCAGAAAATTCCTTTGCCTTTTCTGCCATGTCAGTTTATAGGAAGCTGGCCATCAGCTGACACTGAATCTGCTGGCACCTTAATTTTGACTATCCCAACCTCCAGCACTGTGAGTAATAAATCTCTGTTGTTCATAGGCCATTGAGTCCATGGTACTCTGTTACCACAGCACAAACTAAGACACAATTAAATGGGGGAAAAAACAGGATTTTTTTTTAATGACAGTTATGGGACAACTGGATATCTATGTGTAAAAGAATGAAGCTGGACCCTTTCCATACAACACACACTAAATTTAAATAAAAATTGTTCAACAAGCTATATATAGAGATAAACTCTTAGAATACATAGATATATAACTTAATAAATTTGTATTATACAACTGTTTGTTAAATATGACATGAAAAACATGAAGAACCAAAAAAAATCTATGAATTGGACTTAATCAAAATAAAAACTTTTTGTTCTTCAAAAGACACTGTCCAAAAGTAAAAAGACAACTTTAAAAATTGAAGAGATATTTGCAAGTCATATATTGGGTTTGGAACTGGCATTGATAATATGTAAAAAAATGTTACAACTCAATAATAAAAGGACAAGTGATTCGTCATAATGAATTGGAATAGAAATTTCTTCATAGAAAATATACAAATGACAAATGAACACATTAAATGGTGTTCAATGACATTAAGAAAATATAAATTAAAACCACAATGTTAAACTTCTTCACAAGCATTAGGATGTTTATTATAAAAAGATAAAAAATTACAGGTCTTGGGGGTAGAAAAATTGGAACCCCATACACTGCTGGTGGGAATGTAAAATGATGCCTCTATTTTGGAAAACAGTCTGATAATTCCTCAAAAGATAAAATAAAGTTACTATATGACCCAGAAGTATTATTCTTAGGTACATATCTGACATTTGATAATGTATACCCACATAAAAAACTTGTACCTGAATGTTTATAGGAACATTATCCTTAATAGCCAAAAGGTGGAAACAATGCAAATATTCATCAATTGCTGAAAGGCTAAACAAATATGGTATATCCATATGATAGAGTTATTACTCAGCTATAGAAAATATTATTCAGCTACAAAGGAGAATAAAGTACTGACTCATACTATAACATGGACAATCCCTCAAAAAATTATGCACAATGAAAGAAAGCCAGATAAAAAAGGACCATGTTGTATACAGTTCCAATTTTATGAAGTGCACAGAATATAGAAATCTATGGAAAGGACTAATTATTTGTATACTGTCTTTATATCACTAGAGAATTAGACAATGATCAAGAATAGTCATTGTCAAAGATCTGGAAATAAGAAGTCTCATGGAGAATGTTACATAATTTTTTAAAGTTGTGTATGCTATGGAAAATTGATAAAGGGAAACATTTCTGATGGAGATAACAGTATACTCAAAGTACACTCTCAGTTTTTAGTTAGCTGAATTGTTACCTAAGATATGGGAAGTTTAAAAACTATATAGCTGCTTAGATTTAACTCCAGTTGATGAATGACAGCCTATGGAAGAAATCCTGATAGGAGGGTCCTGGGAATCTCTACTTCTGAAAATGTTTTCAGGTTTCTTTAAAGTACAATGATAGATGTATTGGAATCATTCCTATAACCAGTCTCTGGAGGCCAAGAACCACACTTTACTCATTTGTTTATCTTTCAAACCATGTCCAGAGAAGTTTTTCAACAGAATATGACCTGAAGCACTCATCATAACCTGATATACACATGGACAAGTAAAAATGAGTATCTTGATCATTATTTAATCACCAAAACCAAATTATATCAGGACTTTGACCATAAATAATTCCTTAATACTCAAATTACTAAGTAGGTTACCAATTACAAAATTCCTAAAGATTTGTCATATGACCTGGCTGGTGTACCTCAGTGGATTGAGCGCGGGCCTGCGAACCAAAGCATCGCGGTTCGATTCCCAGTCAGGGCAGATGCCTGGGTTGCAGGCCAGTTCCCAGCAGGGGACGCACGAGAAGCAACCATACATTGATATTTCTCTCCCTCTCTCCTTCCCTTCTCCTCTAAAGATAAATAAATAAAATCTTAAAAAAAAAAGATTTGTCATATGACTCAAATTTGTTTTCAGTAAATTCAATTGAGTTGGCTTCCTTTTTCAGATCTGAGTATAAGCATCTGTATAAGTATACCTTATTGATGCCATTGCTCTCCATATTTCAATGAAAGATGTTTTATGGAAACCTGTCACTAACAGCATAAAAACTAATTGCAAATTGCTTTCTACACTAATTTTTCCCATAAACAAGCATCCAAGGAGTAAAATATATGCTAATAGAGAACTGATAATATTATCCACGTACCTGCCAAAACAGATTAAAGACACCTCTGACAGAATTTTGCTAAGTGGAGGATTGCAAACAAAAGCACTCTTTTAGTAAGGTCTTAATGAGTTCCATATGATCTGTTGTGACATTTAAACTTTCAGATGCCATTTTCTTTCATTAGCTCACCTTTATTTTTTAATTTATAGTGTGCATTCTGGTGAAATAGGGATATTTCAGGTAAAGGACAGGGTCTGTGGTGACTGTAATCCAAATGGAACACATGGTTTTGATTCCTGCACACCTGGGCTAGTGGTCATCTGAAGGCATCACCTGCTCTTTCCTCTGGCTTCATACTAGTGAGATTCTAGATCAGCTGGGACAGATGGCTCTCTCTTCTCTTCAGCTGATTAAACTGTACATTCTTTGAATATTCTTTCGGAGGGTTGTCCAAGGATGAAGTCTCATATACAACCTGACTCGAATAAAGGGGCTTCCTAACAAGTGAGTGCCAACACATATTTTCATGGCCACGTTAAAACAAACAGGATGATAAATCTCTCAGTTGATGGAGGAAAAACAATTAGATATGTCTGTGTCCCTTTCTATCATTGAAATTCTAGAGAAAGAAATATAAGACTATACCCATTTTTAGTTTGACAACTTTTTTCTATTATTTTTATTTCAAATAACTATTAATAATTTTGACTGATTTTTTTTCTCATGGGCTTGTACAATTTAGGGAAAATAAGTGAACTGATTGTTGGATGAATGGAAAGATAAAGGATAAATTAGGCAATGTACAAGTTTCATTCAATCATTCTAAACATAGCTGCAGTTGAAAAGGTAGAAATATCCCAACTAAATTGTATTATAATATATGATATATGTAATATCCTTTTCATGGACAAAACATACATCTCAATAACATTTACTCATCATAATTGATGTAGATCTAGTTTTTCATTGTGTGCAGATTTTATAGTTTCTTCATGTATTCCATTATAAATACTAATTTTGGTTACAAATTTTGATGATAAATGGTAACCCCCCATTCTCATACTTAAAAATACATATTTTCACATGCATACGATGTTCCTCAGGGTAGATTACTGACGATTCCTGAAAATGAGTGTGCCGATATCAAAGATATTATTGATTGGTGGTTCTTTGAAAAAGGCCCATTTCTTCAAACTAAGAATTGAAAAAAAATTAATTCCTCACATTTTGCATGTATTAAGGATACGTTTTCTTTACCTACTCTCAAAGTGATACAGTTCTTAAGGTCTGCATACATAGGATATCTAATGGTCAGCAATTACTTTGATTTACTTTTTTTATTATTGGTAACAAGCCAGGACAAACCCAGCTGGCCAGCAAGGCCTGCACAACTGTTCTCTTGGATGGCTATAAGAATATGGATGGGAGAGCAGCTGTTGTGTATCTTTCCCTTGGCCAGCAGGTGTAATGGGATGAGACTAAATGTTCTTGAGTGAGCCCATAGGTTTATGATCCATCTATTCAAGCAGGAGAGAACAAGGCAGGTGGGATTCTTCTTGTTACAGTAGGACCTAGATAGAAGCAAATGGAAACATTTTTATTATCTTTGCAGAGCTGCAGCTTCTTTTTGTAATTCATATTAAAATTACATTCACATGCATGAAAGCTATAAATAACAAAGGGTGCATTTCAAAACAAAAATCTTTTATCATAAATTTAACATATTTATATATTTTTTGAAACTTCACTTCCAGTGGCATTGAGGCCAAAAGTGAGAGGCCTACCTGATGCAGTGGCCGGTCAGGTCCAGGCTGCAATGTCCCAGTCTGTTGGCAGAAAGCCAACACAACAGCTATGGAATGTGGCAGTGGCAGGATACTGCTGGCCCTGTAGTGGTCAGGATCTGTTGGACTCCAAAGAACATGGAGCTACACTGGCAGGACTCCAGGCCCTGACCAGTTCTTTGTGGTACCACCAGAAAGTCACACACTTGGAGGAGAGCATCTGGCAGCCTGGCTGGCTAACCTGGCACATGAAGCTCAGCCACAAGAGCTCCTCCGCTTTACCTGGTGGAGAACTTGCTCAGAGGAAAAAGAATCCTGGGTTATGCCAAGCAGTCCAGCATCTCTGGTTTGTCTCAGTTCAATTAAAGTGGAGACTTCAATCAGTTTGACTGAAGTCTGACCATCCTGTTCCAGAGGTCAGACCTAGCCATCAAGGGAAAACGTTATGCTAGAGTTCGGGAGCACTACCATCTTCCTGCACAAAACCACGTCTCGCACGGAGACCTAAAGCCAGACAGTATCCTCATCAAGGAGTGGTCAGGGACAGCCATCCTTAAGGATGCAGACTTTTTTTTGTTGTTGTCATTCAAATACAGTTGTCTCCATTTCCCCTCCCTGCATCTTCCCCAACCCCAGCCACCCCACCTCCCACCCCTGATCCTGCCTCACCTTGGTTTTGTTCATGTGTCCTTTATAGTTGTTCCTGAAAACCCTTCCTTCTTTTCCTCCCCTTAACCCCTCCTACCTCCACTTTGGTTATTGTCTGTTTGTTCTTAATTTCAATGTCTCTGGTTATATTTTGCTTGCTTGCTTGTTCTATTGGTTAGGTTCCACTTATAGGTGAGATCATGTGGTATTTGTGGTTCACCACCTGCTTATTTCACTTAGCATAATGTTCTCCACTTGCATCCATGCTGGTGCAAAGGGTAGTATGCAGACTTTGGACTAAGCAAGGACTGTAGTGTTGGCTTCACTGTTGCCAACCGTCGTCATTCACTGTCCCCTTCCCTTTCTAGCTGCCAGGCAGAGAGGGCTATCAAAACAACAAAAATGTGAATGTAAATAAACAGAGGCTGCCCTCAGCTTCTGGCTCAGACTTCTACCATTGCCCCTAAAATGTGGGAGTGTCACTGTACAGCCAACATTTTTGCCCTGGGCATTTTCATCATGGTGATGATAGAAAGAATCTCTTTTATTGACTGAGACCAAAAAGAAGCACCTGGGGACCTGGCTGAGAGTGTCCCTGATGGTGAGGCACAGCTAGAAAACCCACAGATAACTTGAATATCTCCCAGAAATGCATAACTGCCATGTCTAAGGGGAACGAGCACCTTTGAAGGGTATGTTAGGTGCTAACACACAGGACTGACCTGATGATAACTTTGAACTTGAAACTAGAATAGACCAGGTCACAAGTGCTGCTTAAAATTCAGGAAAAGCATCTTGGGCGTATTTAAACTAGATAAGTGTACTTTCTGTTCTGCATACCCATTTACTGAACTGGATTCTTCATTCTGGGTCCAGGAGTGGGTCCTGTGAAACTGGAGGAAAATGTAGGGTTGAAGAGAATTAAGTGCTTGTAATTACCCCCCACCTTCCAAATCTCAATGAGGAAATATGTGGGATTAAGTATGAGTTGGAAAGTTTAGAGATGTTTTCTGAGTGAGGATTACATTTAAGCTAGTCTCCAAGTTTTTACAAACACTTTATCTCATTATCAGTTAATAAATGCTTACTATAGCCTGGCCATGTGGCTCAGCATCCTTCCAGGCACCCAAAGATTGCCGATTTGATTCCCTGTCAGGGCACATGTGTAGGGGTGGGTTCCATCACTGGTTAAGGCACATATGGAAGTGAGCCAATCAATGTTTCTCTCATCGATGTCTGTCTCTCTCCCTGCCTCCCTTCCTCTCTAAAATCAATGTATACATATCCTCAGGATAAATAAATAAATACACAAATAAATAATTAGTTACTGCAGAAAATGCAAAAAAAAAGGTGTTGGTTAATTCTTTTGACTTGAATAACAAATTATAAGGTAAAATGATCAGGTATTATCCTCCTTAAATGATAGAAGACATTAAGTGTTTTCAGTAGGATGCATAGTGTGTAAGAGTCACTCCAAGTTTTTCTCTTCAAATTTCAGGAAGCTCTCTGCTACCTCTACTAGTAAATGAAAAAAAATAAAAGAAAGGAAAAAAGGCATACTTAATAGGAAACACCAGGAATGGGAAATTCATTCCATAGTAAGGAAACATTTATTGGATAGAAGCTCATTTTGCAGCTATGAAAATAGTGATGGGAGAGCACTATATTTGGAGGAAGGAAGGAAGTTCCCAGAGGTTATGCTTAGAAAGATTAAGATCCCTGAGTTGGAACCAGGAATGTTATGGTAGAACTGTCTATTATTAAATATTCATCAGAAATCACTTTTTTTCCATCTTAATAGATGTCAGGGCAGCACAGAAACAGAAAGAAAAAATTCCTGTAGCTCAAAATTGGACATTCTGAACAATGATTACTCAAAAAAGAAAAAAATAATAATAAAGCAGTTTCTCTCACGACAATTTCATTTCAAGCCTTGCCTTAATATGTGTGTGTGTGTAATTCATACTTTGGACCCTGGGGCAAGACCAGGAGACTCTAGGACCTCAGAGACTGGACACATCTTTAGGATAGACGGAAGTTAACTTGTCATCGTGACTTTCATACATAATGCAGTGGTATTTGTTTTGGAAAATCATTTTCTATGGGTCAAATTGAAGTGACTGCTATAAAAATCCAGGGTCCAGTTTTCTAGTATTTTTTGAGTCAGTAAAAAGTCCACAGATAGGTTTTTTTTTAGTTGATTAACCCTTACAGGGACACTGAAACCTTGTTTTTCCTGTTTTACAAAGATAATGGATATATAACATTCCATGAATTTAAGTTGTGCAACATGATTATATATATATATATATATATATATATATATATATATATATATATATATAATCATATATATATATAATCATCATGTTGCACAACTTAAATCATGTTACACATATATATATGTGTGTGTATATGTGTGTGTGTGTGTGTGTGTGTGTATACACATATATATATATATTCACCACAGTAAGGTTAGTTAAAATCTTATAATTATATTTTTCATGCTGAGAACATTTAATATATACTCTTTTACCCGTTTTCAACCTTCAAGTATATAATGCCCCATTACTAACTAAGTCACCGTGCTGTACATTACATCCCCAGAACTTATTCCTCTTATAACTGGAAGTTTGTCCTTTTTATCAATATATCCCCATTTTTCCCACTCATAAGACCATAACAACTACTAATCTACCTTCTGTTTCTATGTGTTTAGCTTTTTCAGATTCCATGTGTAAATGAGGTCAAATAGTATTTGTTATTCTCTGACTTA
>PVKM010049475.1:0-10936 GCA_004027735.1 Carollia perspicillata
CCAATTTTTACCAATGATGAAAATGAGCCAAGGATATAAAGTTTCTTGCCTGATGCTACGCAGATATTGGGCAAGATTTCAGTGGTTGCAGCCAAGACTGGATCAGGACAATGTGATTCAAGCTCATGATTTGGTTGGTTAAAAGATATTTTAGGGGTATATAGATTTTGTGTAGATCAAGTGCCTTTTAGAAATGGAAGGCTATTTGAAGAACAAATAAAACTGGCAAAGAAACAAAGTTTATCTGGATTAAAATTTGTTTTACCAGCAAGCATAGACACTGAGAAAACTGCACAGTACATAAAATATAAGTACCTTGGCATACCAGTTTTTATTCTATACTATAAACTGAGCTCCTTGATTGACTAAATTATTTTCAGGCAACTTTTTATTTACTCAAACTTTAAGAGAGTATTCAACATTACTGTAAAACCTATCCTTCTAAAAATTCATTTTTATTCTAATTTGATGATACTTTTCTTCATTCTTTCCTTCAGCTTCTCTGCCTGTTCCTTATATGCACAAACTGTTTCTCCATTTTGCATTATAATTGAAATTTTTAACATCGGCAAAATGAAAAGTGAAACAAACATATGGGAAAATATATTTGCAAACAATACCTTGGACAAGGGTTTGATCTCCAAAATATATAAAGAACTCACATGACTCGACTCCAGGAAGATAAACAACCCAATTAAAAATGGGCAAAGGACCTGAACAGACACTTCTCCAAGGAGGACATACAAAGGGACCAGAGACATGTTAAGGAGGCTCAGAATCATTAGCCATCAGAGACATACAAATTAAAACCACAATAAGATATCACTTCACACTGGTCAGAATGGCCATCATAGACAAATCAACAAACAAAAAGTGCTGGCAAGACTGTGGAGAAAATGGAACTGTAGTGCACTTTGGTTGGGAATACAGATTGGTGCAGCCACTGTGGAAAACAGTATGGAATTTCCTTAGAAAACTAAAAATGGAACTGCCTTTTGATCCAGCAGTTCTACTTCTGGGTTTCTGCCCTAAGAATCCTGAAACACCAATTTAAAAGAACCTACGCACCCCAATGTTCATGGCAGCACAATTTACAATAGCCAAGTGCTGGAAGCAACTTAAGCACCCATCAGTAACTGAGTGGATCCAAACAACTCTGGTGCATTTACACAATGGAATACTACACAGCAGAAAGGAAGAAGGAGCTCCTACCCTTTGCAACAACATGGATGGAACTGGAGAGCATCATGCTAAGTGAAATAAGCCAGATGGTGAAAAGCAAATACCATATAATCTCACTTATAATTGGAATCTAATCAACAAAACAAACATGCAAGCAAAATATAACTAGAGACATTGAAATAAAGAACAAACTGACAGTAACCTGAGGGGAAGATGGAAGGGATAATGGGAAAAAGGGGAAGGGTTGTCAAGGAACATGTATAAAGGACACATGAACAAAGCAAAAAGGGAGAAGGAGTGAGGGGGAAAGTGGGGATGGGTGGGGCAGAGGGAAGTGGTGGTGGGAAAATGGAGACAACTGTACTTGGACAACATTAAAAATTTTTTAATTAAAAAAGTAATTTTTTTGAGCTCATGATTTATTGTGGAGCCTCTACTGTTCTTTCTTTTCTCTCTTCTCTTGTCCTCCCTCTCCTCTGCTGTAATTTTAACTTTATGTTTTATATTAGTTTTTCTTGCAAGATATGTTTGCTTACAGGTTTATTCATCAAACATGAATAAACATTAACAATATAAGGTTAGCACATGAACACTGTTTTACATATGAGGGGAAAAATGTGTATTATAGGTGTATGTCTAGTACATTGCAGATCTCTGTGATCTGAAATCCTGGTTCTAATCTTTAAGGTAGCATGGATTTATCTGGTGGATTTAGTCAAGATGTAGTCTGATTACTTGACTTTGTATATTCACAATGTGAATTTGTACAAATAAGATTGAGTGAGAACATCATCATCAATAAAAATAATAATATATAAAAACAAAAAAAAAACATTAGAGCTAGCAATTCAGATCACAGAGATCTGAAATCTACTAGACATACACCTATAATACACAATTTTTCCCTCATCTGTAAAATAGTGTTCATGTGTTAACTCAATATTGTTAATGTCTATTCATGTTTCTGGATTTCTTCTCTTCTATTAGAATCTTATTAATTATTAATATTTTAATTACTTATTAATGATTTATTAATAATAGAATCAACCTTTGGTATTAATCAATAGCCTAAGAAAAAAGTATTACATGTCAAATAAATTTGAATAATGAAAAACATACTGTTATTCATATAATAACTCAGAAAATTAATATTTAGTAAAATTTTAAATTTACAAACTCTCAAGCCAAATAATGTTTATGGAGAGAAGAAATGCATTATAAGATGTACATGATAAATTTAAGAAACCATACTTTTTAATACTAAAAACCTTATTGCATGTAATATTGTGGGGCAGTCTAAATACAACATGAATTTGGAAAATTTTAAGAATAAGTCATCATCTGAATAGTCCTTTTAATATATAGATTATCTGACATAATATTCTATTTGTTCTTGAAGCAAACACAAAAGGGGCAGAAAATTAGTCACTGGATAATGATGTAAGGCATAAAAGAAAACTGTTGCCTTTCTTAAGTATGAAAAATTATGTTATTCAAGAGATCATTTTTTATGGCATGAACAAAAACTCTATTTTAAAATCATCTGAAATGACTATCTATGTAGAGCTGGTGAGAGACTGCAACTATTTCAGAGAAAATGAATGAGTCACAGTAATGCAACTTTCTTTATTGTAGAGTTGAAAAAAGACTGATCAAGCTCATTCTTGTTTGAAGCTATGGTATCACAAGCACCTTGGAAGCTGAATCTTTACTAAATATTAGTTCACATTCAACATTTCTGGTACATTGCACATTAACTAATCATTAGTGGAAAAGTTTGCCTACTTGGTTCTAATTATAAGATTTTGATGTTTTGAGATACAATGTAAAAATTACAGTAGGAATAATTTTTTCATAAAACTGAATAAAGAATAATGCAAGATGATGCATGAATGACCACCTGACTGAGAAGTGGACAGGAAGAGAAGGAAAAAAACAGGAGCATCACTTTAAATTCAGGTTATCTTTTCTTAATCATTCCACTAATTTCTTTTCTGTCTTCTTTTTTTCGTCTTACCTTTATTATCATTTCTCCTCATCTCCCCTTCTTTTCTCTTCTTCCCTTAAGCATGATTTGTTCTTTCTAATTTTTTCTCCTCCATTTTCCTGTCTAAAATTTTTTGGGGTTGGTTCCTTTTGACTCATTCCATTTTCAATTCTCAACATTTATTTCTATCATACTTTGAAAAAAGAGGGAAAGCTAATTTTAATTATTATAATTGTGGAATATATTTTTGAATGGCATATTTTGGTCATATAATGTTACCATTTGGTTTAAATGTGATCGGTATTTAGTAAATTAAAGTCAAACAATTTTGAGACTTTTTTTTATGCAAGGCTTATCTTTTAAATAATTATTTGTTGGTTTGGCAAAAGTATAGGACTGAGGTTATGATGAGAGATGTGCCAAATATCAAGCTGGCCTGCTTCTCAATGTTGCCCTGCCTGAGCGGGTTGGTAACTCATAAGGGCTTTGGTTGATAATGCCCTAAAAAGTGTGCACTTTAGACTGGTGTGTTGCTGTGTGTATGGCCAGAGGTACTCTTGCCAGCTGCTGAGTCCAGTTGTGAAGCTGTGTCTGGCAGAGAAAGGCTTCCCTGGAGCAGGAGAGTCTGAAAGACTTTCCTGTGCAAATGGACAGGTATGTTGTTAGCTATCACTCTAAGAAATGAAGAAGAGAATGCTTCCAATGAACTTTCTATCACTGTCCGGAGTGAGAAAAGCATTCAGATTTATATCAGGATGTCAGGCATATGCCATTGAGCCTCATTCTACTAAAAAATAGGCTTACAATATTTAATAAAAGAAGGCTAAAAACAGAAAGGGAATTTCAAAGATACAGGCTGAGAGAGAGGTATAGTCTATACATAAAAAACCTAATGATGAATCCTACCCTATGTGTATTAATGTTAGCATAGATTTAGAGCCCAGTTTTATACTTGTAACAGAGACATCTTTTCTCCCCATGAACCAGTGAGCACTAGTAGCTCTTGCACCTTAGGTTAAAGATAATAATTCAATTTTCTTTACCATAGTTGTAGCTTTGGTTTTCTTCTCCACCCCTTTCCATCTTTTTCTTTTTCCCTCCTTTTCCCTGAAGAATTCAAAGTAACATAATTGTACTGAGCATACTGGGAAAGAATGAAGTTTACTGTGATTAAATTATCAACTGGAGAAATGTCAGTGTGGCTAAAGACCACATTATGGAGGTGGGATTGTTGGTGACAAAGAAAACATTTTTTTTTTATGTAACCACAATGTCATCATCATACCTAACAAAGTTAACAATAAATCTGTAATATAACCTAATACATAGGCCATAATAGAATTTCCATTATTTTTCTACAAATAACCTTTTTGAGTACACATTTCTTGTATCAGGTTCCAAACAGGTTTCACAATTCTATTTGGTTGTTATATCATTTATGTCTGATAATTGAAATATTTTCTTAAGACATAATTCAAATAGAATCTCAATATTGGTTTAATACTTATTTGGTTTAATATTTATGTATCACTTGCTACATGGTCTGTGCATTAAAAAATTTTAATGCTCACTGAAGGATATGTTTTTATTGATTTTAGAGGGAGAGGAAGGGAGAGAGAGAGAGAGAAACATTGATGTGAGAGAGAGACATAGATCAGTTGTCTACCGCATGCACCCCAACCAGGGATTGAGCATGCAATCTAGGTAAGCTCCCTGACCAGAAATCGAACCCACAACTTTTTTGGTGCATGGGAAAATGCTCCAACCAACTGAGGTGCCTGGACAGGGTTATATTCTTTTTAAAATATCAAAGGCTGAAAGATGGCAGTGAGGTAGGTGAGAGTTGAGTCCACTTGCTCCTACATCCAACTGGGACACCGAGCTGATCTTCCAAGAAACAAAGTGAACATCCAACAGAATCTTAGCTGATGTGAAGTTTGGAAGTTACTGTATGCAGAGGATGTTTCAAAATGAGCAGGAAGGAGGTTTTATGTGCTGATGGGGGAAGTCCCCAGGTGAGGTCCAAGAAACTGTGGTTGCTGCAGGGACAACATCAGAGGAGAGCCTGGTCAGTGATAGCAGCCTAGTGCCTCCTTCCCCTCACAGGGCAGGGAAATCACAGACCCATGCCAGGAGAGACTTGAACATGTAAAGTCGCTGGGGAAAAAGAGGCAGCAAACACACACACAGCTTGCGGTGCACCCAAGCTGGGGTGGCAGTCACTGCCAGGACAGTGCCAGAAAGTGGGGGAGCATCCTGGTGACACCTGGAGCTTGGGGAACACATGGGCCATGACTGGCCATGACTTAGATAGACTGAACTTGCCAGAGAGTTGCAGCCTGTGGAAAGCCAGGCAGTGGCTTGGAGCAGCAGCGGCATTGGGACATTTTTCAAAAGGTAAACTGAAATGCACTGGGCAGGGACCTTGTGCCTGCAGTTGTCCAGCCAACAGGAAGGGAGGATTGTGGGTACAGGTTGCTCCCACTCAGTGCACCTCACGTATTGACCAAAGGGGTGTGAAATGAGGTGGTTTATCAGTTCCAGCCCAGCACAGTAGTACAGAATGGAGAGTGCAGGCCACCCATTGCTCAAGAGCAGTGAGTCGGAAACTGGGTATCTATGATTACTGTAGCCCAGACTGGGCCCCCTTCCTTGCCAGAAGAACCACCTGGAGAGGGAGAAGTGAGCCCAACCCCCCACCACTTGCAGGAGCCTGGAAGATTGGCAAAACCTGCTGGGCAGGATTATTAACAACCAGCAACGGGCTTTTTTCCCCCAGAGTATGACAGAAAGACCTGAGAGAAAAACAGACAGATCCAGAAAGAAGTCGGAAGGTGAACACCAACAACTGAGAAAATTTCACCTTGCTCTTCATTAGAACTTGCATGCTTTTTAAAGTTTCACTTTCTTCTTTTCATTTTGTTAGTTTTGTTTATTTGTTCTTGTTTTTGTTTGTTTTTTCTGCCTTTCATATTGCATTTTAATTTTTCTTCTCTCACTTCATTCTTATTCCAAATAACTCACTACTCTTGTTTTCTTACTTTTTATTCTTTTATTCAAATTATATATTTTAATCATATTATTGTCATTCCAAATCCCACACAGCACCCTTCCCTGGTCTTAATGCATTTCTCCATCATCCTGAGCATTATTACTGTTGTTGTAAACTTTATTTTCTCTCACACGATACCATGTTTCTATCCCTTGCTCTCACTATTTTCTTCTCCATCTAACCTTGCCTAAATGCTCTTCTTTTGTAAGTCAACTCACATTCTTTCCCCCACCTTATGAAAGTTTTATTTCTTTTCCACCTTTTACAAACAATGGCTAGTTGTGTGAAATGCCATGGTTATTGCTGTACTTCTCCAACAAAACTCCTATTTGTTCACTATTTGTTTTTACGTTAAATCCCATGAAATACGTTCTCCCTGCTTATTCAATTTTGCCTTCTCCCTGCCTCTGATCAGTTGAGTGAGATATTTCATTTCATATTTTGCCCCTAAACCTGGGCTTTACTCCTTACACTTATTAGTTTGCTTCCCCCATCCTCTCAAAACCGTTTTTCTTTACTGTAGCCATCTCATATTCACTTTTCACTTTTCTACAATGTCCCTATTCCCATTCCATCTTCATTAAACTTCATTCAGCTGTTGTTGCTATCAACCCAGCTATGGTTCTTCTGCAACTTTGCCCTTGTTGGTCAAATACATTTTCAATTTTAGTTCAAACTTCATAGTATACTCTTCCCTTTTCTCATCCCATTGTTCCCATCACCCTTCCCTGTTACACTTACATTTTCAATTTTGTCCTCACCCTTTCTTTGCTTCAGTTCTCTTCCTACTCATAAATTCTCCTCCCTCTTACCACTCAATAACATTTCCCTTCTTTTATTCATCTCATATTCCCTTTGTCATATCTTATAATACCAATAATCTCTTCATTTTTATTAATCTCTGTTCAGTTATGGCTGAGATTGCTAATGTGGTAGGGGGTTCTTTTTGCTGGCATAGGTTTGGTTGTCTGGTAGTACTGCTTTGTTAACCAATACCTCTATAAAAGCATACAAGACAAGGTGGGAGTTGTGATTATCACTAAGCCAATTGGAGAGGAGAACCCACCAACAAGTAAAGCCCAAGTACAACAAGAGAGCCTGCACAAATGGAAGAAGAGGCAACCCAAGAGCATCCAGACAAGGAGATAAAAAAGACTGAGCCCCTGAGTCCCACATAATTCCTACCACAGAAGTCCACTTGTGAAGACAGGCAGGCAAAATAGACCACCCTGAGATGCAGACACAAACGAAAAAAAAGTCACCTAAAATGGAGAGACAAAGAAAGAGCCCCCAATCAAGAGGAATGGAAGGATCTCAGGTAAAAGAGCTAAATGACATTGAAGCAAGAAATCTATCAGACAAAGAATTCAAAAAAATGGTATAAGGGTGTGCAAGGAATCCAGTGACAACTACAAGGAACTGAGTGGGAACTACAACAGCATGAAAAAGGAAATAGACACTATAAACAAGAACCAGAGAGAAATGAAGATGACAATATCTGAAATTAAAAAAAAAATCACACTAGAAAGAATTGCAAGCAGCCTGGAAGAAAAAGAGGACCAAATCAGTTAGCTGGAAGACAAGGTAGAAAGAAATACACAGACAGAGCCACAAAACCAAAAAATATGAGGATAGCTTAAGGGAAATTGAGGACAACAAGAAATGCAACAACACTCACATCACAGGAATACCAGAAGGAGAAGAAAAGAAGCAAGCGACAGAAAATCTGTTTGAATAAATAATGACAAAAAATCTTCCCTAATGTGGAAAGGAGAAAAGCCATGAATGTTCAGGAAGCACAGAGGGTCCTAATCAAGATGAACCCAAAGAGGCCTACTCCAAGACATATCATAATTAAAATGTCAAATTTTAAAGAAAGACCATCTTGAAAGCAGCAAGGGGAAAATAGATAGTAACATGCAGGGGAGCTGATTTCTCAATGGCAGGAAATATTCCAAATGGAAAGCAAAGACCTGCAACCAAAACTACTCTAAACAGCAATGTTGCCATTTAAAATGGAAGGCAAAATAAGGAGTTTCCCAGGCAAAAAAAAAAAAAAAGTTTAAAAGAATACACAACCTCCAAACCAGCATTGCAAGACATACTAAAGGGACTGCTTTAAGAAAATGAAGGTATAGAGTGAGAGAGAGGAATAGATGTACAAAAGGAAAAAATGCTAATATGTGTCTATAGATAATAACCTTAGATGTAAGTGAATTAAATGCTCTAATCAAAGACATAGGGTAGCTGAATGGACAAGAAAACATGACCCTATATATGCTGTCTACAAGAGATCCACCTCAGAACAAAAGATCTATGAAGTCTGAAAGTGAAGGGTTGGAAAAAAATATTCCAAGCAAATGGACAGGGAAAAAAAGCCAGGGTAGCAATACTTATATCAGACAAAATAGATTTCAAAACAAAGTACATAAAATTTCATAATTCTAAAAGGAAGAATCCATCAGTAAACTATAAACACTGTAAACATGTATGTACCCAATAGATGAGTACCCAAATACAAAAGGAGAACCTTGGAGGACATCAAGAAAGATATAGACAGCAGCACACTCATATTAGGGGATTGTAATACCTCACTGTGAACAATGGACAGATCTTCCAAACAAAGAATCAAAAAGGACATTGTGACACTGGACAACGTATCAGATCAAAAGGGCTTAACTGATATATACTGAACATTTCACCCAACAGAAGCAAAATATACATTCCTTTCAAATGCACAAGGGACATTTTCAAAGATAGACCACATGGTAGGACACAAAACAAGCCTCAACAAATGCAAGAAAATTGAAATCCTATCAAGCATTTTCTTGGCCCATAATAGCTTCAAACTAGAAAACAATCTCAAGGAAAAAACTAAAAGACATTCAATTACATGAATACTGAATAACATATTATTAAACAATGAATAGGTAAACAATGACATCAAAGAAGAAATCAAAATGTGTCTGGAATTAAATGAAAATGAACACACAGCAACTCAAAACCTATGGGACACAGTGAAGGCAGTCCTGAGAAGAAAGTTCATAGTGATACAGGCCTACCAAAATAAAATAAAAATATTCAAATAAATGACCTAACCCCACACATACAAAAACTAGAGGAACAACAACAAATAAAGTCCAGAGCTAGTAGAAGGAAAGAAATAATTCAGATCAGAGCAGAATTAAGTGACATAGAGACTAAGAAAAATTCAAAGGCTCGATAAATCCAGAAGTTGGTTGTTTGGAAAGATAAACGAAATTGAGACACTTTTAACCAGAGTCAACTAGAAAAAAAAGGGAGAAGAACCAAATAAATAAAATCAGAAACAAAAGAGGCAAAAATACAACCTATACCACAGAAATACAAAAGATAATATGAAATTACTAAACAAAACTATCTGCCAAAAAAAATTTGAAAACATGGGTGAAATGGACAAATTTCTAGAAACATATAATCTTCCAAAAGTGAGTCAAGAGAAAGCAGGAAGCTTCAAGAGACTATTTTCAGCTAGTGAAATTGAAGCAGTAATCAAAAATCTCCCAGCACACAAAAGCCTTGGGCCATACTGATTCACAGGAGAATTTTGCCAAACATTTACAGAAGACATAATCCTGATTCTTCTCACACTATTTTTAAAAATCCAAGAAGAGGGAAGATTCCCAAGATCTTTTTATGTGGCCAGTATTATCCTAATTCCAAAATCAGATAAAGGCACAGGAAAGAGAGAATACTGGAGGCTAATATTGCTGATGAACATAGATGCTAATATTCTTAACAAAATACTGGCAAACTGGATCCAGCAATAAATACATTAAAAAGATAATACACCACGATCAAGTGAGATTCATCCTAGGATGCAAGGATGATTCAATATACACAAATCAATAAGTGTAATACATGACATAAACAGTATGAAAGACAAAAACCACATGATCATATCAATAAATGCTGAAAAAGTATTTGATAAGGTACAACACCCACATATGATAAAAACACTAAGCAAAGTTGGAATAGAGGGAGGATATTTGTACATACTAAAGGCCATAAATGAGGAACCTACAACCAACATAATATTCAATGGGCAAAAAACTAAAAGTTTTCTCCCTAAAATCAGGCACGAGATAAAGATGTCCACTTTCACCACTTCTATTCAACATAGTATTGGAAGTCCCAGCCACAGTGATCAGACAAGAAGAAGAAATAAAGGGCAACCAGACTGGAAAGGAGAAAGCAAAACTGTCAATGCTCACAGATGACATGATAGTGTACATAGAAAACCCTATAGACACCACCAAAAAACTGCATGACCTAAAAAAAGAATTTGGCAAAACAGAGGATGTAAAGTCAACATTCAGAAATTAAAGGCATTTTTGTACACTAACAATGAAATATCAGGAACAGATATTAGGGAAAAAAATCAATTTGCTATAGCAACAAGAAAAATAAAATACCTAGGAATAAACCTAATCAAGGAGGTAAAGAACTCAGAAAGTTACACAAAAGCGAAGAAAGAAATTAAGGAAGACACAAATAAATGTAAGCATACATTGTGTTCATGGATTGCAAAAATTAACATCATTAGAGTGTCTATACTACCCAAAGTAATCTATGGATTCACTGCAATACCTATAAAATTACCAGTGACATATTTCACATATATAGAACAAATATTTCAAATATTTATATGGAACCATAAATGATCCCAAATAGCT
>PVKM010049476.1:0-10906 GCA_004027735.1 Carollia perspicillata
GGAAGCCAGGAGCTCAGCAGGTGGATATAGCAGGGTCCAGGGAAGAAAAGCAGGTGCCTTGTATAGCTGGAGGTGATAAGAAGCAAACTGGGGGGCCGCTTTGCAAGTAGGTGATTTGGGGGATCAGGTTATAGTGTTTTGAAGCCAGGACTTTTTTTTAGCACAAAGGTCAGCCCCCCAGGGCAGGTGGGTGATGTTCGTAAGCAGTCATATGACATTGGCCAAAAAGTGTGAGACACCGACCAGCAGGTGGGGCACTCCTTTCAGCAGGTAAATCATCCTTACAGGTGAACCAGCCACCTCTCTGAGTAGGCTGTGTCATGGGCTGAATTATGTCCCTTGCAAATTCAGATGTTGAAGTGCTAACCCCCAGTATCTCGCAATGAGACTGTGTTTGGAGATAGGCCCTTTAGAGAGGTAATTAAGGTAAAACGAGGTCTAACAGGTGGGCCCTAATCTATTATGACCAGTGTCCTTACAAGAGGAGATCAGGACACAGACAGGCCCAGGGGGAGACCAAGTGAAGATCCAGAAGAAATATGACCACCCACAAGTCAAAGAGAGAGGCCCTCAGGAAAAACCAGCCCAGCTGACACCTTGATCTTGGACTTCTAGCCTCCAGAATTGTGAGGAAATAAATTTCCGCTGTTTAAGCCATCCCGTGGTGCTTCACTATGTTAGCCCTAGCAAACTAGTCCAATTGGATAACTCCCTCGAATCTCCGGGAGGGCCTGCGCGAGAGCTACTGTAAGCAGTGCTCCATATACGGGAGACTTGGCAGAGTAAGGCGAAGTGCGTGAGCTTCTGGTGGGGGCGGTCTACAAATTTTCAGGTGACCCTGGCAAAAATCCAAGGTGATAGCAAAACAGTTTATTGTCACAAGAATAGCCGAGTGCTACAGATGAATTCCACAGAGAGGAAAATGAGAAGATACAGAATTTGTGTGAACAGCTTGGTAGCTCCACTGAATCCCTAGATGTTGAACAACAGCAGGGGACCCGTGAGAACACTTGTGCTTGTGCTTGGGAAGCTTGTGTGGGCTCTTGGAAACCACGGTGCTGGGTGTCGAGTGGGGAGCTGGGTGGAGTCAGTAATGAGACCACTATCATCTAAAGCAGCAATGGAAGAAGTCAGGACGCCACTGACTTCTGGACAAGGGCCAGAAACTGACCTTTTCCACGGAGGTGGTGCCTTGGAGCTGAGTGCAGAATCTGATATTCTCCTCCTACCAAATATTTGGCTTTACCACATTTCTTGCTACCTAATCTGTTTCCGGGTTTGCAGGATCTATTGAGAACCGAACTAGGTCTGGGCAGGCAGCACAGAGGAGCTGCTCCAAACACTGCTGTCATCTATACCTACAATTTTATTTTATTTTATTATTTTTAGAACTACAACTTTAGGATGACCATGTGTTTTCTTTTCCAACTTTTGAGTTTCACTATAAAGAGTTGCCTTTATTGAAGTTCCCATTTTGTTTGTTTGTGTGATTTGAACTACAAGAAGCACTAAGACAATAAAACGACTGCTAAGCAATTTTGTGCTGCTTTTAGAAACACGACTCGAGAAAGGAGAAGCAGCCCTCTCTGTACCTCTGGAAAACTGTGCCGACAGAACAAGTTACAATACCTGGGGCTCCTGCGCCTGGAAAAAAGACATGTGACATTTACATAACCGGCCCAGATGACTTAGGTTAAATAAGGCGTATTGCACTCACGACAGGTAACAAACAGGAAGAGGCCTCGCCGGAACTGCGCATGGGAAATAAGAGAAGACAGGTATCTTCAGGATTGGAAATTCGCCTAAAACAATCTAAGTCAGTTCAAAGCAAATATGAAGTTATATGGAAATCTTGGATGTAATTATAAAAAGTCATGCTATCCTTTTCATCCTCCTCTATAATGTACTTGTATTGTTTTGTCGCATGTGTGTCTCAGCATTTAAGGGAGCTGGGTGCTGAACCCGCGGGTCTGAGCTTTATACTGTAAGGATATAGCCGTCACCAAGACCCCAGAGTCTTGGAAGCAACTACAGAGACAGTTTGGGGCTGGATTATTCTGTAGATTTACTTTGTACCTTCATAAGTTAATTCAGTGTCAAACATCAAGGCCGGCCTGTGCTTTGCTGATTTGGGCATCTTGGACCCCCCGGCTGTCCGGGCTACAAGGCAGGGAGGAGGCAATGTGGTTCGATCCCCAGCATCCGCCAGACCTGAGTTTGAACACTCGCTCTGCCACTCAGTAGCTGAGCAATCCTGGGCCAGTGTCTCAACCTACATGAGCCTCCATTTCTCATCTGACAAATGGGCCCTCTGATAGTCCTGACCTCTTAAGGTTATTGCCCAGTAAATGAGATGGAGCAAGTAAGGCACTCAGCACCATGTCTGCCATGGTGAGTATTAGTGATTTTTTCACCAGGAAATGTTCTCCAGCCTGAACAATGGTCAGGGGGAGACTGAGTTCTGGGGGAATTTATGTATTGTCCAATTGAGCAAAACTTAAATATTCTGGCATTTGGGGCATATCGTCATACAGATCCTATGTGTTCATCCAGTAGGTGCATGATGGCTAAAAAGCAAACAAGACTGACCACCATACAGATCAGATGTGGAACTGGGGACAGCTGGACGGGCATTAGGATAACGGGCTCCTTTACCCGCTGCCACTGCCCATGTGGTTGGGACGCCTCAGGGCTGGGGCTCGGCGCTGGCATTCCCACAGAACTGTAGGTGAGCACTGCCCCCTCTGTGACTGAGGAGTAACGCCGGTATAAATGGCACACTTAGTTACAGGCCAGTCGTGAAAGCCAAATAAGACCCTTGGGTAAAAGCATGTTATAGGCGTAAAGCACCAAGCAAAGTCAAAGTTCAATGATTATCCTGGACCCTCTTCATTGGTTTTAGCGTTTAGCGACTGTAAATTGCCCCACGCCAACGTGAGGTGCCTTTCTCTTTAGTGGAAAGGGCCCCCGTGTTTCACACAATAACCTCTTCCTACGTCTGAGCGTCCGTGCGGTGTCCTGTTCTCAGGTGCCACGTGAGATTTACCGGATCCACATCTCTAGGATGGGGACGTTTTTAACAAAAGTCACAGGCGATCCTGTGATTCTGCAAGTGTGTGAAACAGGGAGCTAACGTATGCAAATGGTCGGTTCGGTAATATATTATTCTATCCGGACTCGACCCAATTAAAATGTTCCGCTTCTCAAACATCCTAAAGGAGTTATGCTAATGCTGAGGGTTTCAAGCAGAACCCTAGGAAGTACGTTATGGGTAAAGAGAATACCTTAAATCATACTTTTAGGGAGAATATTTATTAAAGTCTACATACATTTTTTGTAGTTCCATAGTCTAAGACAGATATGACTATCCTTGTAAGAAAATCTAAAATCTATAGATTGATCAAATGATTAGAAACATCAAATAATAAAAAATACATATATATATATAAAGTAATTCACCACGTTTAAGTCCAGAGATGAGCCACTTTAGCAAGAGTCTTTACATTTGAGAAGAGATATTTTTTTTACTTCACGAATTTTAGAATGCATATTTTTTCACATTTTAACATCCCCAAAATTAGACTGCATCAAGCCGATTAGCTACAATTTTTCTTCATGGTCCATAAAATAATAGGACTTCTTTACCTAGTGTCTTAGGGTCAATGAAGTACTGAAACGGAGCTCAGAAGAGGGCGACGGCATTCTCCTCCAGCCCCACTGACACCTCTCGAGTGATGGGGCACACCTCCTGCCTCTCTCAGCTCCACGAGCCTGAGTGCTGGAAGCTCCCGCAGCCAGTCACTCCACCCCGCCTGCGGCAGGCTGTCCTGCTCGCTAGGGACTCTCACCTCTCTTACTGCCTGAGGCGCCCGTCTTCAGTGTCTCTTGCTTAGCATTTCTGCTGCTGCCTTGCTGACCAATTAATTTTTACACTTTCTGTCTGCTTTACAAACATCTTTAGACCCTAAAACTAGACGGTAGACACCTTGGACACAAAATTTGCCTCTGTCTCTTGCTTTCTCTCAAAGCCTAGCACAGAGCTCCTATATGGTAGTACTGAATAAATATTGAGGACGATGGCACTTAAGTGGGGGGACCATGTACCATAGAATCCAAACTGGGACACTTTTTAGAATGAAGCAGCGGTGGGGGGTGGGCACTATGAAGGTGTATGTAGGAAATAGGCAAAAACTGAGACTGTCTTGAGCAAACGTGGCTGATCTACATTTAGGTCTTTCTCTTCCACTAGCCTGTGAACTTTTGACAGCAGGGGCAATATTATATTTCCACAATGCAAGTAACACAGAGCTTGGTATCTCATCACCTATTAAATTAAGTATAGCTACCTTCCTGTCTACAAAATGAAATAGCTTTAACCCATACAGCCTCAACCCTAACAACTCCTCTATCATTATTTTCCAGAAAAAAATGGAATTTTTCTGAAGGACTAACACGCTTTTCTATACTGATGTTATTCCCTCAGCCAAACTTTAATGGCTTCCCAAAGATGTCTGTATTCTAATTCCCAGAATGTATGACTATGTTACCTTGTATAGTAAAAGGAGCTGCCCGGGTGTGATTAAGGTGAGGGTCTCGAGATTGCGAGATATTATCCTGGACTCCCTGGGTGGTCCCAGTGTAGTCACATGGTTCCCTGTACGGGGAACAAGGAGGCAGAGTCCGAGAGAGAGATCAGAGATGCTCTCCTGCAACCTTGGAAGACAGAGATTAGGGCCACGAGTCAAGGAAGGTACATGGTCTCTAGACGATGGAAAAAAAACAAGAAAACAGACTTTCTCCAGGAGTCTCTGGAAGGATCACTGCCCCACTAGCCCATTCTAGACTTCTGATCTGCTCAACTGCAAGATAAAAATGTTGTGTTGTCCAAGGCACTAAGTTTATAGGAATTTGTTGCAGCAGCCATAGGAAAGGAATAAACCGTTTAACCTGCAAGAACCAGTAAAAACCAGCTCATCCGGGATCCATTTCCTGACTCCTGCTGCTGGATGTAAACCCTGCGTGATTTAACCTCTCCCTCTTTTGGGTTTCTCCTATAGCATTTGCATTACTTGATAATCTGATGTAAGAAAATGTTTGCTTTTCTTATCTCCTTTTTTAGACACAAATGATGTAGGCCCCATGAAACCCAGTTTTTAGAAAAGGAGAATTTACCGAGCCATGTGAATGGAAGAACGCAAGGATGGAGCTTCGGGGAAACGGGTCCAAGCGCTCAACGGTGTCGGAGTCAGGACCCATGCCTTGGTTCTGCCCTCCCTGACTTGGCTTCATTCCCAGGTAGACGTTCCTGATCCAGTGACGACGATGGTCACCAGCAGCTCCAGGCTTATACTCTACCTTTCTTGGCCGATTCTAAGACAGAATCTCTCTTAATCGTTCCAACAACAGTTTCAGGATTGAGTCCTTTCGGGATAGCCCAGGGCCTATTTCCATCAGGGCACCAAATCCTGTGGTCAGGAGAATGGAATTGGCCCTAATGTGAGCCCGGAGCTGCTGGTGACCCACTCATCCCAATTCGTCTGGAACTTTCCTGGTTCCAGCACTGAAAGTGTTCCAGGAAACAGTTAAGGGCAAACCAGGATAGTTGGTCACCCGAGTAGCCCGTGCTGGAGCTGCGGGGATGTGTGGTCAGTCCCACGTGATTCCCGTTGTTACTGGTAGACAAGCCCATGCCCTAGGCCCACCCCTTCTTGGCGAGCTGAGGTGCCTGACGCTCAGCAGACTGTGCCAAGCTATGGAGAGGAGGAGGTGCCCCTCTGCAGGTGGGGCACAGAGCCCACTGTCTTGGAGGTCAAGGCTCTGCTGATCACTGCAGAAGACCCTCTGGCTTTCTGGAACCTCAGCTGCACAACTTCCCAGCACAGAGGTGGCAGGAAACCCTAGCGGACACCGCAGTGTCAGGGGACCACCTTCCCCCACAGTGGGGATGGTGGTGGGGCCAGGCTGCGGTGGAGTGTTCGTTCTCTCAGAGATGGCAGAGCCACGGTGACTCAGTGGGAGGCTGAAAGCAGGGAAGCCAGGCGGCCCCAGGATGTGGCACAGCCTTGGGAGTCGCCCCCATCAGCAGAGATGACAGCAGGGTAGGCTCTTGCACTGAGCATGGGAAAAGCCCTCCACCTGTCCCTCAGGTACCAGATTGGGAGTGAGACAAGGGGAAGGTGGGCACATGTGGGTGGAAGTCAAAATGACAGCAGGGGAGGTTCTGGAGAAGAGAGGCTATCAGTCTAGCCTGGGGAAGGAGAGGACTGGTTGGGAGGTGGACCAACTCAAAGCATGGAAAAGTTTAGGAAGTTGATTGATCATTTTTGGAGGCACTGGATCCATCCCGCACTCAAAACTAATATAGGCCCAAGGGAACAAAGAAACTCTCTTGCTTGTGGCTCGCTGCTTGGGACCTGCAATGAGACCGTGCGCTGGCCTGTCCTCTCTACGTGGCTCATGGCCCCAAAGAAGGAGGCTCTCTCGATTTTTCACTCACCTGGTGATACCTGAGCCAGTGTGTTTGTGAGACCTTGCAACCCTAGCAGCCACATAGCCCATGACTTCCAGGAGGGAGCCTGAAATAGACAGGAGCCAGGAACAAGCTCAGCTGCAGGGATGGCCACTGAGCAGCTCTGAAGAGCAGTACCTTAAAACGGAGCAGGAACTCTGGGCACTAGCTTTTGTTTTGATCTTGCTGAGGACAGTTGTACTTTGTCTTGATTTTGTAGAGGACATGGGCTTTACAATGGGAAGTCTGCTACTCTCCCAGGTCATGCAGCATTTGGCTTTTGTGGTGGCGGGCAGACAAACTCCCCTTTTTTGTTCAGTAACAGTTTTGATGACCCAGATGTGACTGCCTGGACCTCAGTAAGTCCCAGAGGTCTCGGGCTCAGGTCCAGCTTCCTGTGGCAGACGGACCTTCAGAATGGGACCGTGGGCATTTTCCAGTCTGGAGGAATTTTCCTGCACCCCTGCTGGCCCAGCTGGTGAAAGAAAATGGGTCTGGGGACGAGACAGGCTCCAAGACCGGGTGAGTCAAACTGGCAAGCACACTGGGGAGCCTCTATTCCTGCTGCAGTCCAGTTAGGACCATTTGTGGTACCCATTGGCAGGCAGATGAGACACTAGAAACTTGCTTGTGAGCACTCATTTGGAATAATGGAAATATGGATTCAAGTTTTGTTTATATGTTCCCTCTTTATGTGGGGTCTCGTTATGATTGTGGTTTTGGATTTGTACTTGCATGCAAATGGGAACCCAGCTGGGCCAAAGTTTGGCAGATTGGCCCATGTACAGCTATTATGCAATGTCTTAGAAGGAACTGGTTTTCCATTGTAACACTGCTTAGCTCTGGCATACTTTAGGCTATGGGGAAAGGACCCCTAAATTGTTCCCTAAATTACTACACCATCGTGCAATTAAATTTTTTTTGGCAATGGTAGGGAAATGGGATAAAATCCTTTATATCCAGTAATTTATGAGGTCTGTCCAGAAGGTATCCAGCCATGTACTATGAAAAATAGAGACATTTATACAAGATACAAGAAACATTGTGCATAGGACAATGACACCTCAGTCCCCTTCAAAGTAGGCACCTTGGGACCTCATTCAGTTCTCCTAATCGCCATCAGCTGCCCCATTGTATTTCCCTGAATCCCATCAGTGGTCTGAAATCTCTTCCCTTTCAAAGGTAATTTTAGTTTTGGGAAAAGCCAGAAGTTGCAGGCTGCCAAATCTAGGTTGCGGTGGGGCTGAGATCACCTGGGTGATTTAATGTTTCACCAAAAAAACTCTGCATGACACGTGGTGATGCACGAGTGGATGCATTGTTGTGATGAAGCTGCCAATCACCAGATGCCCAAACTTGCAGCCTTCTGAAGGAGTCATCCAAATACAGTGATCCCTCGCCTATCGAGGGAGTTACGTTCCAGAGACCCCCGCGATAGGCGAAAATCCGTGAAGTAGTGGCATTATATTTATTTTGTTATTTATATATATTTTAAGGCTTAATAAACCCTTCCCACACTCCTATAAACCTTTCCCACTCTCTTATTAACCTTTCCCACTCTTATAAACACTTCATATGCTCTTAAACACTTTCCACACTCTTAAACCTACGTAATTTTAACAACATATAAAACTCGATGTGGGTCCTCACCAGTGAAGTATACTACAACTTGAATGATGAAGATCATGAATTATATGGCTGTGCAGTACTGATGGTGATGAAGGTGATGACGATGAGGTGAATGTACCCCACAGCCAAGAAGAGCATCACAGCTCTTCTGAAGGCACCACTTCATCTGGTGGTGCAGTATCTTCGCCCTGGGCTGTAACTTCTATTTCCACTAAATGCATAGGAGTAACTGATCTCTTCATCCAAGTGATGAACATAGTTATGGGGAGTTGCTGGCACTGATTTTTATCTGCACAGGCAGCTTCTCCATGAAGAGAAACGCTCTTGAGTCCAAAGTGTCTCTGAAATTTGTCAAACCAGCCCTTGCTGGCACTGAATGGGGTTGGTCTGGTGGGAGAAGCACTTGACAGTCCTGCTTCTGCGCCATGGTCATTGTCTTCGTTTTCATTACTGTCATGAGCGTGTCTGTGCTTTCCACAAAACTATCATAAAGTTTCTTGGCCTTTGTCCAGATGGTGCTGGTATCCAGCAAGATGTTCTTCTTCCTGTAGTCATTTATCCACAGGGCCAATGCAGACTCCATCCTCACAGTGGCCTTATTGCAGGAAGTGACCACCCTCTTTTCAGTCTTGTTAAAACTCATTGTTGCCATAGACCTAATATTCTTCTTGTCCTTCTTTATGTAGCAAATAGTAGATTCATTCATCCCGTGATGGCAGCCTCCAGCCATGTAGCTTTTGCCTTCCTTTAACATACCAAGAAGTTCCACCTTTTCTTTGATGCTAAGCATATTCCTCTGGTGCTCTGGTTCACTGCCAGAAGCCTTAGAAGGCACAGAGTGTTTGGGTGGCATTGTAGGGCTTGAAATAAATTCAAACTTTTACGAAAATTTCACAAAAACACAACACCACAGAGCAACACTACACGCAGTGATCAGACGTCAATATGAAGTGGACAAGGAGAGATGCTGAATGTATGGGCCCAGTGTGGGAGAGCAAACAGACCGATGCTACAGTCACTAAGCCAATCAGCAGAGCCAATCAACGCCGAGGATACAGAACACAGTGCTATGGTTGGTCGCCTTCCATTTCATCGGCCAATAGCGTGCTGTGTACAATGTCACATTGGCAAACTTGCACAAGCCATAGTGGCGTACTGAATTTCCATTGTGTACAGTACAGTATTCATCCGCTGATTAAATACATACTGTATTTTATTTCAATTTAATATTCTTTTAATATGTTTGAATTAACATTTTTTATATTTTTAAAAAAATTTTAGGTAAAAATAATTAAAATCATAAATATTCTATAAATACCTATATACTGCAAAATCTCATGATATATCAAAAACTCTGCAATTCAGAATTAGATATATATTTTTTAAAAAACCCATGCTACAGTGAAGCCGCAATAAGTGAACCGCAATATAGCGAGGGATGACTGTAGTTTCCACAGAGGAACATTCAAGCTTAAACCAAACTTTGGTGCAGATTTGTTTGGTGCTCAACTCAGTCACTTTGAATGTGACAGCCACACAGTACACATGCTCACTCAATGGCATCTACAGCTCCTACTGCCTAGTACAGTGAAGTTGTCGTTGTTCATGCATGTGCATTACATTCTACTCTCCTTGGCTGCAAGGTCACACCTATGTTGCACAAACTCTTCTCATTATATTAACAATGGCTGGACTTTTCTGGACTTTTGTTACTGTGTAATCCTTACACAATAAGGGTTTTGCAAAGAAAGAGAACCACCTAATGATGCAGAGAAAGGAAGTTGTCTTCAAAACCTCTCACTGGGAATAAGATAAAGGACAATGAAGAAATGAGTCTCTTTAATGCCCTGAACCCAGTTGACACAGGATTAGCAGCAGGAAGATTTCTGTTCTCACCACCCCTATTGCTAGAAAGAATGGTTTCCCCCTCAAAGACCCAGCAGGGCACCCAATTTGGCCAAGGAGCGTACCTACCTGGAGCAGGACAACTCACTTTTATTGAGCAAAGTACCCTGGATAGCAGAAGGAAACTCCAGTGTTTAGATGGTGTGTTGGGAATGAATCTCTCCCAGCTGGTGGATATAGATAGTCTTTAAAGTTTACCATGCCCAGGAAAAGGGAGATAAAAGCAGGTTGCCATTTTGTTAGATACAGTGTGGGGACACCAGTCATCCCTGGTTTTTGGTCTGTGACAGGGAGCTAGGAAGCACAAAAGATGCTCTGACTTCCCTCAGCACCCATATGTACCTCTCTTATGAGGATGAAATGGTCTTCTCTCCCCAGAGAGTCTGGATTTCTCAAGAGAAGGACTTATCAGTAATTGGCTTTGTGAAAGCAAAGTCTGCCTTTGATATGCAGCAGTCTGCTCTCCTAGAACTCGTACCTGAGCCCTGTGGCAGATTTATCAAGACAAAAAGCCTTGGCCATCTGAGCATATCAATTTAACTTCTTTCACCTGTGACTTTTTAAATCATTAAGTTTTGCTTTATAATACCTGTCTCATGAAAGTATGCCTCTCAAAAGTGTGAGTACTTGCCAATCAAAAAACCCATGTTTCTAGAATTTATGGAATGTATTTGCTGATCTAAGGAATGCTAATTGCCTACCTTTAGCTGTCCAATACACAGTTGGAGTTTGGTCCTTTTCACTGCTAAAAGGACAAAGATTTTCACTTTTGCTTTATATATCTTCTCCCTACCTGAACCTGCAGAATTTGGCAATTTTTAGTAGGTGAGTCATGACAGTACATTTCTTTGCATAGACCAATTT
>PVKM010049477.1:0-10938 GCA_004027735.1 Carollia perspicillata
ACTGACCCAAGGGGAGGGGAAAGGGAGATAAGGGGGGAAAATGAGGAAGGGTCTAATCAACAAACAGGTACAAATAACCCATGGACATAACAACAGGGTGGGAATTGACTGGGAGTTGGGGTGGGCAGGGCAGGGGAGAGCAATGGGGGGAAATTGGGACAACTGTGATAGAACAACAATACAAAAAGGAAAAAAAAAAAAGATACAGTGTGCTATCCTTTCTTACTTATTTCCTAGAAGATACCCAAAAAGACATAGATAATACCAATAGAGGTAATTTTAATGCAATATTTAATAATCTAAGTACAAATTAAGCCTTAAGAGAAATAAAATATTCATTTTAATAATAAATATAGATAACAAGGGCTCTGAGGATATAATTAAACAAAAATTAGTTTATATACAGTAAAGTTGTGTAGGTAAAAATTTAGAAAGTCATGTAACATTGAAAAGAAAACTTCAAAATAATTTTATACTAGCTACCTACATTCCGAAGTTTGTATAATTACATATATTTAGTAGTTGAATGAACAGTTTGTCTCACTAGAGTCTATGCTGCTTGCTACCTAATTTTATTTCAAATTAATTCTGTCTGAAATCCAATATACATTTTATTATTGATGATACTACTGTCTAGTATCAAACACAAATAATCACATTTTGATTATTGTAAGTTTTTCTCTTAGTCAATTTCTATTAACAAAGTATGATTTCTATTGAAAAGTATGAGCAAAAATATAACATTTTTTATTGGTTAATTTAATGAAAATTAAATAGATCAGTTATTTTTAATTTTTAAAAACAGAGTAGGTAGATATTACTTGCTTTTCAATAGTGACATTTTAGAATGTTTTCAAATATGTTATTTTTATTGCAATTTAAAATTCTATTATTTTAAAATAGAATTTTGACATGCCATACCTTTCTCATGAAAGAAAATGTCTAAGGCTCTTTGCTCAAGGTCAGTCAGTTGAAATAGGTCAAAGTGTGTGCTTTTTTCTTCGTAGTTTTATGGTGTACCATTTAGTAGCCATTCTTAAATGACTGTTGACTAACTAAGAAGAATATATAATTTTTCTTCATATTTGTTACATTTAGCCACTGCTTGATAATGCCATTCTTTATTAGTATACAATATTAGTAGATGCAGTGGACTAAGTTGCTTATTTTGAAAATCCCAGGAGTCATTAAGGACTACAAACAAATACAACATTAAGTAGGTTTGAACTACAAATGATAATTTCACCTAAAAAATATTTCTGTATCTGACTATACTTGCTTGCCAGAAAATTAGGTCATTTTGTTTTATTATAAAGCTTATTAGCAGAAATTGAGACAATCATCAATTTTTGATTTTAGAGATAGTATCCTGAAAACCTTAAAATTGGAATTATCTGTGTGTGACAAAATTTCCTTAATAAATTCTCATTACTTGATTACAGGTTGACTGTTTCAGACATCTAAATTAATTAGAGTACTGATTATTTTGATTACCAGAAATGCTTAAATATATATATTATTCACCAATGTATTCAGCTTCTATATCAGACACCTGTGACTTAAACATTTTTAGTTGTTTCTGATTCACAGGAAACTCAGCTGCATTTCATTATCTTTTTCTGGATGTTAGGGATTTACTCTTGCTTCATAAAAACATGTGCGTAAGCTGATCAATAGACCCTGGGCAGAACAGACAATATGGTGTTAGCTTCTAACTTATTTGTTGATTAGTAGTTATTATATACACATTTATGCTGACCACTAAGCTATATATATATTTTTTTGACATTACCTTCTGAAAGTCAACATCTGACTCCTTCAATTGTTTGGAAAGTAGGCTGCTCCGTGGACTTCAAGGATAGGCTTTAAATGCTGTCCGTGATATTTGTAATTGTTTTAAATTTTTTAATTACTTTTGACATTTAATCTTATATTACTTTCGGGTGTAATGTAGTAGTTAGACATTTATGTAAGTTATGAAGTGATTTCTCCAGAACTCTAGTCCTACCTTGTCCCCATACATGCCCCCAGTTATTATAATATTAGTGACTCTATTCCCTAGGCTGTACTTTATATCCTTGTGACTATTCTGTAACTGTTAATTTTTACTTCTTGACCCCCTTACCTTTTTCACCCAGTCCCCCAAATGCTCTCTGATCTGGCAGCTGTCAACTTTTGTGAACCTGTTTCAATTTATTCATTTATTTTGTTTTATAGATTCCTTTTAGTTTTGCTGAGAACCTAAAACTGCTCTAAACACTAAGGATTATTAATTAAAATGTGCTATTAGAAATTTCTATACAAAATAATTGTTTTGATCTTGTTCATTTGTATAATACATCTTTGTTTTTATTCCTTTTTTTTTTTTTGGTTGTTGTTAAACAGAATTTTTTCTTAAACCGTAAGTGAATATTCAATAATAGAAACTTAAGAAATTCTACTTTCATAGTAGTTTGGATCTAACAATCTAGGACTTCCATGCTCCCTTTCATCTCTATTGAATTGTTTGGGTTTCTGTTTTTTCTTTTTTTTTTTAAACTCAAAGCAACTTTTGTAAAGCACTTAGTTAGCAACGACATTCATCCTTCCCCAAAGTTTAGATTTACAATTCTGAAGCTGATCGTGATGACTGAATGTGCACTTGTGTCAGGATGCTGTTTAATATATGGAAGGTTTAAAAAAAATGCTTAAATTTCAACTGGGTTAAGCATTTGTGTACACTGTTACTTCTTTGTCATTAAACTAAATGAGGTATTAAAGTCTTAAAACCACAGTTATAATAGGATAGAGAACTCAAGCATAACTGTGTGCTTAAAGAAAATACTAATTGATGGTGCCCTGTTCTCAATTGTCCGAAATAGGCTTGTCTCACGGGGTGTTTTTAATTGAGTTATAACAATTCTTTGATACATTTTCCACTTTTATGAATGTAGGACACTTTAACTTGTAAAACACTTTACTTTATTAAACATGTGTATTTTAGTAATTAGTTCTTTTTCACTCCCACAAAATAGTAGTCTAGTAAGTATAATACTGCTTATTATATAATTGATTTTAAGTCTTTATTTTTTCTTTTACTTTTTACTCTGAAATGTATTTGTTTGAAATTATAGAATGGGGAAATATTTTAAGCTGACAAACATGAAAGGCAGTTTTTCTACTGATAGTGGAATTATATTTTCTAGAAGAAGAAACTACACATTGCATATTACATATAAAAATGGTTATATTACATGTAAAATCCTGTGGAAAATTCAGAGATAAGCAACGGTTTGGGTTTTTTTGGTATTGTTTTGTTTTTGGTTTGCGATATGCACTACTGTGCAGTTATCACTTTGTGGTTGCTTAGGAACACAACACTGAACAAGACAGAGTAACTGCACTTTGGACCTAACCTACACGTATTTTCTCAGTTTTTCTTAGGTATTAGGTGATTTTGTGGCTAAATAAATTTACTAATCTTATTTTTAGAATGAGTTTCATCAAACAAGATAAATGTTAGTAGTTCTGGTTTTTATAGGATATATTTCTTGAACATCATTATTCTTAAGGTAGAGATTTATAATTTTAATTAATACTCTTAGCAATTAATATATAACAATTAAGGAAATATTATATACCATTGTACTTAACTATATATTTCTCTAATATTTTAGCTGGGAAGTTTTAAGATTCCTTTTGTCAAACATAAGATGGTGGTTGGAAGAATATGGCTTTGATGGATTTCGTTTTGATGGCGTTACGTCCATGCTCTATCATCACCACGGGATGGGTAGGTGATCTGATCAAACTCAGATATAACTAATGGTTCTATGATATTTTTTCACTTGCAGATTGCAACCAGGTTTGGGGCTCAGTTACAGAAGCTGCAATGAGTATTACTATTGGCTTGATTTTATTATTTCCATTGTATGTATTTCCTCTAGTTACTTCTGGTCCTTTTTTGGCAAGAGGTTATGTATAAATATGTTTTATAAATAAATAAACAATAATGATTTTCTGTTAAATATCTGCATTTAATAATATGCTATTTTTAACATGTAGCTTTCTTCTAAATTTTTTTAAGATTTTTATTTATTTATCTTCAGAGGGGAAGGGAAGGAGAGAGGGAGAAAAATATCAATGTGTGGTTGCCTCTCATGCATTCCCTGCCGGGAACTGGCCTGCAACCCAGGCATGTGCCCTGACTGGGAATCGAACCGTGGTTGTTTGGTTCCCAGGCCAGCGCTCAATCCACTGAGCTACACCAGCCAGGGTTTAAAATGTTTTTTAAGGAAACTTTTTTTGCAGCATTCTCAGAATGTGAACATGACAGTATTTACAATGAAGATAAATAACAAAAGTAATAAATGAGAACATTTGTGAATGTGTAGGTTCCTGCATGTTAAACATTAAAGAAAATATGCATAATGTATTATATATAATATTCTCAGTTTAATTATAAGTTAATTTATAATAAAAACATTAAACAGAGTTTTTCAATTTAGAAGTTATATAAAGAAATAGGGCCACAGAATCGAAATCTTCAGTAGATAACATGTCAAACAATTATATTTTAGTAGTCAAATACTTACCAGCAACAACCAATCCAAAAAAAACAGACTTTAGACTGTCAATCTTGATAAGTGGCTGCCTAGGAAAGAAACTGTGTTCAAAATGTGGTGTTGTCTTTAAAACCTGCAGCACAGTCTTGGAGATGTTCCCTTGAAATGTTGCTTCACACAAAGCTGAACCTGTAAAATATTGCAGGTTTCATTAATATCTTTCAGTTGGAGAGTTGCTCATTTAAAGGATGAAAAAGAGAAACATAGCAAAATTCAAGAAAGATTTTCTACCAAATTAAAATATCCACACGTGCCTGGAAAACCTCCCTCGAATGAGGGCTAGGAATTTTCCAAGGAAATATCGGATTAGGGAAATGAACTGAAACCTATGGATATGGGATAGACTTCTAACCCCGTGGAGGTCATGGCTGATCTGAGAGATTCAAACACAGAGACCTATGCTGTAAAATTTTTGACCTAATGGGTAAAACCGCTAAAGAAAAACATTGTGAGTTACTTAGTTTCCCCCCTTTGAATGATGAGAAAAAAATCTGAAACTGTACTGCAAAAGAACGCATACGTGAAAAAAATGAGATTAACAATTAACATTAAGACACAGGGTGTTTAAGTTCATAAAATTCAGTGTTAAGGAGAAATTCAGTAGATGATAACCAGGAAGAAAAATGAATTTACCTGCATGGTTGAAAAAAATGGCTGGATCTACTGCTCTGTTGCCAATAGCAATACCTATAAAATTCTTAGGGGAACAAAGTGTGACTGAGGAATTTGATAGATGAATTGCCATCAGGGTATAGATTTGAAAGACCTTTAAGGAATAAAACTTCCGTAATTACACTTGAAAATATCCTTCAGTGATGGAATCCTATAAAAAGGAATGATTCAAAATAAAGAACTTAGAGTTATAGGGAAGCAGGGGAGAAAACGTAGGCATTGAGCACTAATTTGACTTAATTAAAATAAGTGTAAACAACTGAAGTAATAGAAAATAAATTGTATACCTCAATAACTGAAAAATACTGTAAGTGACCAAAATTAGGAGTTGAGAAAGAGAAGGTAGAAAGATGTTAGAGAGTGTTAAATTTTTTTTGTAATCATAGGCAATCCATATTGCATAAATCAAAGCACATATTTAAAATAATATAAACATTATGCCTCAATTTTATGATAGTTTTCATATTTGCTTTTCTTTATTTTTACTCTTTACTTTGATTAACACAAAATGTATCTAAAATTTGAAATTTAGAATTCCTTTCACTATCATTTCAATTTATTTTTCTGCTATACAATCCAATTAAAATTAAATTAAAAATTTAAATCAAAGTGTCTTGTTTATTTGCTTTTATAAAACAAAAATTGAATTGCAGGATTGTTGATATGGAATACTTTTCTAACCTAGATCATATATTTATGATGATAACATTGTGTGGTTTTGAGGCTCATTACGCTTTGCTATAAAAAATCTGATATCAACATACTAATTGGTAGTGAAATTTGTGTAGAGTTAAGACTCGCATGTTAACCATGCATTTACGTTGATTTTTTGTTTTCTAGGTCAAGGTTTTTCAGGTGATTATCATGAGTATTTTGGACTGCAAGTAGATGAAGATGCCTTGATTTATCTCATGTTGGCAAATCATTTGGTTCATACATTGTATCCAGAGTCTATAACAGTCGCTGAGGTAAAGCTATAATGATCTCCAGCCTCTAACCACCTTTAATATAGAACGTTTTGTCAGCCTGCAATATTTGAATAATTAATCTCATGTTGTCAATAATTGCATAACTGAAATGTACCCTGACTACAGTGCAGCTACTGTGTATGGGTGACATGTTATTTAGAATTCACTGTTTGCCTTCTAGGAGATAGCGTACACTAATTACTTGTCATCATTTCCATTGTTAAAGGCATAAATGGCAATGGTCAGAAAGTAAAATGTCCTAATCAGTGGGCAGGTCCTTCTGCCATGAGACCTTCAGCAAAGAAAAGAATTGAATTGAAAAGAAGTTCATGTGCTTCTGTCTATTTATTTATTTATTTTTTCTGGTTTAATCATTAGAGATGGTGTGGATCACTGCCTGGGAGCTCCTCTGAAGCCTCTCTTGTTCTTATGCAATTACCTTTCTTGTTTACGTTACTGCTCTCCGATTGCCAAATGTTCACTGGTTATTCATGATCACTGAATGTTCATGATTAACTGTCCCAAAGCTGCACTATAATGATATAATTTGGTATATGCATAATTGACAATTCCCCTCTTGGTGATAAATGTGATAAATTAAGAAGTTTGTTAAATGCTTATGCTAATTTAGATTTAGCACTAAACTCCCTCTGGTTTCCTGAGTCTTCTGACTAGAAATTATTATTGAAATTGAATTCAGTATGTTAACATTGTTCTATACAAAGTATAGTGGTCGTCATATAAAAGTAATAAGACTGTTGTTAAAAGACTCAGAGTTAAGGTGTATTTTCACATTGTTGGCCTTTAGTTCATTTGAATGAAATGTAGTGGTTAATGACCGTCTCTTTTCTGTAGTGTTTATTATTGATATAGCATTTTTTCTCATACATTATTTCTCAAAACCCCAAATCCCCAAATAGTTGTTATGATTTTCTGCATAGAAAAGTTACTCTCTTTAGTCCTTTTCCATATAAATATCTTCTAGGAATAAAGCTATGGATCTTAAACCCCTGGAATATATTCTTATATAGAATTTTTGAAAACCCAACTATCATAATACCATTTTGGTACCAGTATTAATTCCACACTTTTTATCTGTCTACATTCGATCATAGCTTTAAGTCTTGCTAATACTTTGTGCAGACTATCTTTTAACATCAATCACAGTGTGTTTTAGACTTTTAGTTTGTCTTTTATACATTTTAACTCTTTCAAACATCGAAAATTTAATTAGTTTGTTAATTATATTTATGGCAATTCAAAGCAGAGATATTTTATATGACAAATTACTATAAATAATTAATGACACAAATCAAATGTTCATACTGAAAAAAAAGCAATCACTTAATACACGAAACTTAAAATTGTTACATTGATCTCTTCATTCATTTCAAGTAAAACAGTTCCATCATCGAGGGAGCCCTTGTCTGACTATCGGTGTTTCTACCAATGAAACTTGGAGACTTTAGCCTACTTTATATTACTTGGTTTCAGATTTTTTTTAAAACAAGATGTGTCTTCAATTTATTTTACTTAAATTGAAAACTACTTCAATTTCAATACATCACTTTTCTGTCTAGTGGGAGTCTCTTCAAAGCACAGAATTGATTCTCATGAACTTTTTTTGAAGAAAGGAATGTAGTATAACAAATACATAATGTAGTTTTATATAAAGTCCTATAGTAGATATTTGAATTTCTGTATAATAGCATTTATTAAAATTGAAAGCTTTTTTCTGAACTATATCTACCACTCCACATGGTTATATTTGCTATATTAATTTATTAATTTAAAGTATTTTTAATTGTAAGTGCCCTTTAGATATTGAAGAATGAAAACTGTTTTAAGTTCATTTGAAAAATCTATGATTATTTCAGTATGCTATTTTTATAGGTATTAATCTTATATATATATATAATGTATTTATTTTAATGATATTTATGTTTACCTTCCTTTTTCTTTTAATATTTTTAAAGGATAGTCATTAACTCTCCACTTTCAAAAGAGAGCTACAAATATCTCATATGCATTAATGGGAAAGATTTTTAGGATTCAGATTTAGGTGTCGAGACAAATCAGTGTCCAAATATTGTTTTAGCAGACTCTATTTCTATCAAATTATTTCTTAAAGCACAGGTAAATATAGAATTTACCTTAATGTTTTCTTGAGAAAATTATCTTGATCTTTTGATATTTAATATTATCCCCATTACCAATGTTATCAAAACTCCTGGTCTTGTGGAAACTCTTCTCAGAAGGCCTGGTATCTCTCATTTCAGGGCCTAACATGTGTGTCTGATATTTAATACATATTCAACTAATGCTTATGAAGAATTGAACTACATAACTGCCCCATCTGTGAAAATGTAGCATATTTTGATAAATATAACTTCTTTAAAAATGACTTCTTTTCTGTTAACTTACTTGTTTTACTTATTTCCTAATCATCTTTTTTTTCACTGTTATATACTATGAAGTACCATGTAGAAATAAGATATAATTGCCAAATGCCAAAAGTTTTGTTTCTTAGTGGATGTATTGTATTGCACTATGCATTATATTTACCTGTATGTCTCATTCACAAAAGAAAGCCAATTAGTAAATGATTTGGGGAGACCAGAAAGGTCATGCATTTCTTTGTCCCAGCTTTTCTGTGGGGATAGTTTGGGGATGGCATGTGGAAGAGTAAGCATTTATTTCTCAGCAAGCTCATAATATGGTATTCTTTTATAGGAAGAGTTTGGGCAAGGACATAAATAGAAAAGCTTATGACATTCACAAGGAAAAGTAGATATTTCAAAGTGGATGAAGCATTAAGTATTTGAGATAAAATAGCGCAAAATAATGATAGAAAGATGTAGGTCTCTCCACTGCACTTTCTGTGTACTTAAAAGAACAATGATCATAATTGTATCATGTTGTCACTTCATGGTAATGTGTGTATATGTATTTAGGTTGTAGTTTATGAATCCCTGAAGGTCAGATAGTATACCTTATATATCTTTAAATTCTGGAAGCATATTCATTCATTAGCTCAGCAGAGACCCGGCTCTAACGTTGAAAAGCATATATCTTTAGAGCTCCCTTCACCTCAATAAGCCTCAATTTCTGTGTCTTCTGAATGAAGAGGATCTACTAGAGAACCTCAAAGGCCCTTACACTGAAAGCCATTTTCTTGCTTCACTCTTAATGTACCAACTCTACTTTCCATTTTGTCAGAAGTAAGCTAAGTAAGTGCTCACCAAATACACTCCATGCTTGATAACGAGTATAACAGATATACGCTACATGTAGTTTTGTGTTTCATGAAAGAAGCAATTAATAAAAAGTGTTCAAAGTAGTTCAAAAGTCAGTCTGAGAAATCATGTTTTAGCAATAATAGTTGTACTAGTCTGTTTTCTGTGTGTGTGATAACAAAGAAAAGAAAAGTATGGCCACATGAGATCAAAGTTGTCCTGCAGTGAAGAGCATGACACAAAACTTTATTGAGAAACGAGATAGGCTGTCACAGTTTTTCTACTTTTAAAAGTATACCACCAAAACTCTACAAAAATATATGCTTATGTCCTTAAATATTGTTTTCACTTATTGGCCTTACCTTTACTGTCAGAGGACATTTAGTAAAAATCTGAGCAGTGTGTACTGATGATGCTGATATCCTTTGTTTTAGGATGTATCAGGAATGCCAGCTCTGTGTTCTCCAGTTTCCCAGGGAGGGTGTGGCTTTGACTATCGATTAGCCATGGCAATTCCAGATAAATGGATCCAGGTGAGAGTCCCTGTAAATATTTTTTGTGTCTGTAGACAGTATGTATTATGTTGGCTTATTTATTTTTTATATTTATTTCTTAGTTGTGGTTATTAGTTACAGATATTACAAATGAAGTACTAAATTCTCCCATAAGTGTGTTAATTCTTGTGCTTCTCAAACTTCTAAAAGTTCTAATATAAAGTATTCATATTTGCACTATCTAGGCAAGTGGAGAAATATGATTAATGTAAGGTGAGCTGCAGAATTATCAATGCAATTCTACAAAACTTCAGTACTCTATATTTAAAACATGTTTAATTTCATCAAACTACCTATTTCTGCTTGAAAATTATCAATTAATGTAGAAGTTACTCCTTAATTTCTAGTACTTGCTTCATAGTATGGTCTTTTCTCAGCATGTTTGGATTCACCCATTTCTTCATTCAGCATGTAGAAGTCCTTAGCATGTGTTAGTAACTAGAAATGAATAATGGTACATAACACCTTACACATAATTTCTAATACAGTTGTGTTAAACTTAATGATAGTTCAAGCAATTGGGTATTGCATCTTGTTTTATTTAATGTGTGCCTCCAAGACTAAATGTGTTACATACACTTAGATAGGATATAGAACATTTTTGAGTGGCCAGTTCCATAATCATAGGCTGAATATGTGTAAGGAGTCAGATATGTATCAAATAACCATAGTTTTCTGACAAGCCCTTTTGTACAGACATGAACTGGTGCCATGAGATCACAGTGTTAGAATTGCTTGACTTCACATAGAAACACCACAGGACCTCCTCTGAAGGAAGTGGTAATTGTAGTCATCTCTTAACTGTCTTTCCTGTGGCTCGAGGTAATTTGTGCAATGCACAGCTGTGACGTTAAAACTCTACCAATGCAATTTCTGCTTCTCTGTTTATAAAGACTCTTCAAAC
>PVKM010049478.1:0-10935 GCA_004027735.1 Carollia perspicillata
AGTTGATGTTTTCTTATTTTAGATGTGAATCTAATGAGAATGTTCATTTGGATTCTTAAATCACAACAAAAACAATAAATTCAGAGGCCATAACTTTGTAAGAAGCAGGGAAATTTACAGTTGCAGGACATAGAAGCTGGAAAATTAGAAGAGGCAGTAAGAGAAATAATGCTTAAAGTTGACATAAAATGTCAGAGAATGATAGTCTGGAGTATTTATTGAACAGGTATTTTTTGTGCCTTGTTGAAATCAGGGGAGAGTACAAGTTCCATTAATCAAAGCATAAGTTTTATAACAACAAGAGCCAAAGTGTTTTATATTCCCTATGTATTTTCCCCGTATTTATGTTAACTAACCTTTAGGTAGTACTTATCCTGAGATTGTGGCTAGTGAGATAATTTTTTAGAACAACCTGAACAGATCCGGAGCATTTATTTTAGGGATGGCCATTTGAGACAGTCAGAAATCCACTGCAAAGGGGTAGAAGACTACTATTATTATGTAATTTTATCTGGAATATAAATATTAATAATAGATAACAGTTACAACAAATAATAATTTTATTATCTTATTTAAGGCAGAAACCATGGGTAGATCCTTTTTTTTTTTTTAGAATAGCAACATTAAGCATAATTCTCCAAGTGCCACATGTTAAAATGGTAATGTGTACACATTGTTCTGGTAAATTCATGCTACATAAAATGCAGTTATTGTATTAGTGGCATGAACATCACCTGAGAATTTTTTTGAAATGCACTCTTGGGCAATAGCTCAAATTTCCTGAATCATCATCATTTAACAACCTTTTAACAAGAACCCCAGCTGATTTATAGGTGTATTAACATCAGAAACATTGTATGAAGAGTGGTATATAGACTGTGTGATAATGATTAAAAGTCATTGTTTATTTCCACATTTTCCTAAGAGGTTAATTGTATGGTGCTTTCTTGAAAGCTTCAGGACTACAGAACGAAAGTTTGCAATAAATGTTTAAGAACAAAAACACGTACCTTTATAATTTTAGACATCATTCTGACGCAACACAGCAATACGACCACAGAGACTATGCTGAGTCACACGAGTAAATCTTTAAAGTTAAATTATACGCAGTGCATTTTATTTAAGATGGGTCATGTGTTTATGCTGAAATAGTTCTCTTTAAAATGGCTAAAAAATGATGTTCTGGTATCCACGTTGTATTGTATTTTGTTTTCTGATCTGCCAAATAAAAAGGTGATGCTTTATGTTATGCAGTTTCTGAGCATCAAATGGAGGAGTTTGCTTGTTCTTCAAATACATAGCAAGGTGCAACTATCTCTGTATACCATTTATCTCTTTAGAAATGACTCTGACCATAATGTTTTTACAGATGAAGGGAATGCGTTTTTGAGAAAATAAAGCAAAGGAAAAGGAGGAGGCCAGTATTACATTTGAGTTATTGAGAAAACTAGCTATAGGATTCTCAAGAATCTGGAAACGAAAACTTGACAGATCTATATTTGTACCTTTTGACTTTGTGAGTACTTGCAGCTAATGAGTATGAGGACACTGGAATAATATGATGCATGAATTTATGTATCTATATTTTGATGTCTACATTTACTTAGAATAATTATTTGATATAATAGAAAGTTAATGTGAAATATGCAATCATAACATTATCAGAGAATTATATATAAAGTTTTACTCGTTTGCTTCAAGATTTAATACTTTAAATTATTTTACCATTTTTACGAGGCTCTCGGAACATATAGAATCACCTAAGCAGCAGGTGTGCATTGGGTGTTTACTCTAAGCTGATATTTTGCTGGATCTTAAATAGCTTGGTAAGTTTATAATATGTAGATTTTGATTTCTCTGTTGTATGTTGTCAGGTACCATAGAACCTATTTTCACTTCCAAAAGCAGGAGTATGCTTATTTAGCAATAAAAATGACATAAGTAGTATCTCTAATAACAGATTAATGGAAAGTTAATATGCAAAAATCTGAATTTTTCACGATTACTAGAACTTAATGATATTTCAATAAAATACATTGAAATTTTCCTAATGCACAATATTAAAAATTAATATATAAAAACAAAGAAAAATATATGTTATTGCTTCTTTTGATTGAATATTTATTGTATATGTTTCCATTATGATTTAAAGTCTCTTTTTAAACCCCCTTCCTCACAGCAATTACCACACTGTTGTCCACGTCCATGAGTCCTTTCTCCTTTCTGCTCAGTCCCTCCACCCCTTCAACTCCCCCCTCACTTTCCATAAAAGGATATTATAAACTGTATTATGTTAGATAATATACAGGTACTATACATCATCATACCATTTAGTCTAATCTATTAAAAATTTTACCATGCATATCAGCACATAGGGCCCTTAGTATTATACTATATACTATTTTATATTCTTAGGATCTCAATTAGATAGCTTTTTTGCAATTAACTTCCACGATTGGTTAAATTGTAATTATTATTAAATTGCACTTCTCATTAAGAATGTACTAATTTTCGATGAGATGTAGTTTAGATTTGGTTTCACTTGATAAGATTTAATTCAAAAACACTGATTGGTAATTAGACATTGCTCTCAGTGTTCTACATGGAGCAGAACACTGTCACTGAAGGCTTCTGTTTTCTTTCACTTTCTTGTTTCCTTTTCCTCTCCTTGGAGAGGATTGTTTTATCTTTACTTAAAACAGATCCTCATAAAAACAGTGTGGAGGTTTTGATGGAGATCAAACCATGCTACACAGAAAATAAACATACTGAGCATTATTTGCACCACATCTAAATACAATGCCACTTTTTTTTTCTTGAATTGGTATTTGATTTTGACCCTCCTGAACAATTGTGATTATAAGCATGAGGTTCCCAAGTGTTTTAAAAAACTTTATTTGAAAGAATAGAGAAGAGTTAAAAAGTCCATTCTAATCCTAACTGACTTTAACTTTATAACCTTTCCTTTCTTGCACGGGTAGTTGGGTAAAGAAAGTTCAAAAGATTCTATAACTACAGTAAAAGTAGCTTTCGCTTGGCACCCAGCTGATTCATTAAATCATAGCTTACCATTTCCAAGAGTGTTCTTAAATCCCTGAAGTAGCTCATGGTATGAATAGTCTAGAGAATAGTTCTACGTATTAAGTGATTATTATTTGAACAGCAAATAAATAATTATTGTACTTAAATAAAATTTAATAATAACACTGAAGTACACATTCCTTATGTGCATCTGAGCAAAACATGTTTTCTTACATATATTTAATATGTGATACCCACCATTATACCTTGAGTAAAATGTTGTTGTTGTTTGCATACTTGAACACCTGTTTCAGGTGTTTACTAAAGGCCACCTTGGGGGGTCTTCCTTGACCACATTATGAAGAATTTCAGTGGAGCTACACCAGCAACATGCTGGAATAGGAAACCCCGCACCAGGGGTGTCCACACTTTTGGCATCTCTGGGCCATGCTGGAAGAGGCGTTGTCTTGGGCCAGATATTAAATGCACAGATATTAATGAGAATTGATGAACAAAAAGGAGGTTTGAAGAAAATTTACAATTTTGTGTTGGGCCACATTCATAGCCATCCTGGGCCACATGTGACCTGTGGGCAGCAAGTTGGACACCCCTGCCGGATTCTCTTTGCCCCCATTCCGCCCCAACATATCCATTCAACAGCAATGCACAGGTTTATTCCCTTTGTGAGAAACACTGAAACTAGCTGAAAGAAAAGCTCCTGCACTCCAGGAAAGTGCCAAACCAACAACATCAAAACTTGTAAGAAAAGTGAGACGTTCTCTCATCAAAATCCATACCCTGGAACCATGACATAAGATTGGAATGGATCCCCTAGCTCCCAGCTTCTCTCTGAGTAGTGAAGATAGTGAAATGTATATCATTGCCCCAATATATCTGAGTATGACCTGGATTCTACCTCACCTGTCTCATAGAGCTGACAGGGCCCAGCAAGCACTAATCTTTCGGGACTTAACAAAAATATAAACTGATAAACACACACACACACACACACACACATATAATATACATTATATATATAATATTAAGTGATTAAGTATTAAGTGATTATTATTTGAACAGCAAATAAATAATTATTGTACTTAAATAAAATTTAATAATAACACTGAAGTGCATATATATATAAGTGCACACACATATATAAATCTTATATATTATATATTAATATATGTATATATATAATCTGTCAAGGACATATCCAGCCATGTAATAGGAAAAATACAGAAACCTATTGAAGAAGATATAAGAAACATTGTACATAGGAAAATGATGCCTCAGTTCTCTTCATAGTAAACACCTTGGGGCCCCACACTATTCTCTTAGTCACCACCAGCTGCCCCATCATATTTTCCTGAATCTCATCAATAATCAGAAATATCTTCTCTTTTAAATGTGATTTTAGTTTGGGAAAAAGCCAGAAGTCACAAGGCACCAAGTCTGGGCTGTAGGGGAACTGAGTTACATGGGTGATTTGATATTTCACTGAAAACCTCCACTTGAGACGTGATGCATGAGCAGGCATGATGTTGTGATGAAACTTCCAATCACTGGTTGCCCATAGCTATGGGATTCGGAATCCCAATAGTTTCCACAGAAAACATTCAAGCTTAATGCAAAACTTGATGCAGGACCGTTGCTTTACTTACTCAGTCATTTTGAATGTGACAGCCATAGAGTACACATGCTCACTCAATGGCATCCACCATCCCCACTGACTAATACAGTGAAATCTTCATTGTTCACATATGCACATTCCAGTTCATTCTCCTTGGCTGCAAGGTTACATTGATGTTGTACCAACTGTTACACAATGAGACTAATAATGGCTGGTCTTTTCTCAGATGGATCTTGTCATATATACACATACGTATGCCCTAATACACACACACACACACTAAAATATATGTCAATATACACTATGTATAATATCTACACTATATACATATATAATATATGTTATATATTATATATACTATGTATTAATGAACTACCTGAAAGGAAATTAGGATAACCATCCCATTATTATAGCATTGAAAATACTTAGACATAAAGTTAACCAAGGCAGTAAAGGAATTATACATTGAAAACTATAATGCTGTTGGAAGAAACAAAAACAAACAAATAAAAAGATATTTTGTGTTCATGAATTGAAGAAAATATTGTTAAAATATTCATACTATCCAAAGTGGTCTAAGAAACACAATCCTTATCAAAATCTCAACACAATATTTTTACAGAAATAAAAAAGAAACAATTTAAAAATAATTATAAAACAAAAAAGTCCCCAAACAGTAAAATAATTTTGGGGAAAAAAAAGAACTAAATTGGAGGCATCATACTTCCTGATTGTAAAATATATCACCAAGGTATGGTAATCAAAATATTATCATATTGACATGAAGACAAACATAGGTTAATGGAATAGAATGGAGAAACCAGAAATAAATTCCTGCATATATTGTCAACTGATTTTGGGTAAGGGTGACAAAAATATGCAATGGATCAAGGATAGATTCTTCAACAAATGGTGCTGGAAAACTTGGAGGACCACACAAAAAAGAATGTAAGTGAACCCTTATCTTTAGCCATATGCTAAAATCAAGTTGACATTAATTAAAGAAAAATAAAGCCTAAAACTGTAAATATCCTAATAGAAAAAAAATAGAGGATCGTCTTCCTAATATTGATCTTGGCAATGTTTCAGGAATATGACACCCAAAGCACATGCAACAAAAGCAAAAATGAACAAGTGAAACTACATCCAACCATAAAGTGTCTGCACCACAATGAAAATATGGAAAAAGTGAAAAGGTAAACTACAAAATGAAAAAAAAATATTTGCACACCAAATACCTTATAAATGGTTTATTTCCAATATATATAAGGAACTCCCACAACTCAATAGCAAAACTAAAACCTGATTTAAAGATGGGCTGAGGACTTGGAAAAAAAAACTTTTCTCAAATGGCCAACAGTTATATGAGAAGATGATCAGCATCACTAATCATCACAATTATCAATGAATTGCGATTGCATTTTCCAATGAATATACAAATCAAAACTAGAAAGTGGTATTACCTCAGACTAGTTAGGATGTTTTCAAAAACAACAAAAGACAAAATGTGTTGGCAAAGTTGTGGCAAAATTTGAACCTTTGCACACATGTAGCAGGGAGGTAATGTTGAGACAGAATCAGAGATTGGAGTTATGTGGCTGTAGTCACAATCAAGGGAAGCTAAAGACCAACAGAGGTCACCAGCAGCTAGGAAAGTGTCGTCATGGAACACATTCTCCCTCCGAGCCTTCAGAATGCACCAACCATGTCAGCACCTTGACTTTGTATTTCTAGCCCCAAGAAGAATTAGAAAATAGATTTCTGTTGTTTTAAGCCACCAAGTTTGGAGCTTAATTTGTTACAGCTGCCTCAGGAAACTGATCTGAACTCTTTACATCTTCCTTATACAGGTACATTTTGTCAATAACAGAACAATAGTCACCCACAAGAGTTAAAACTCTTTAACATTATGACATTATTCTTTCCTTGTGAAATGTCAATATTAAAGGCTTAGCTGTTTTGTTACTTAATAAAAGTGACCTAACAGTGACTGAAAATGAGCAGCAACAATTTGGAAGTTAAAACTGCCACATTATTCTGTTGTAGGAAAAAATTTCACTGGCCTCTTCATACAAAGTTCATGTTCACTTGGTAACAATTAATGTTGTAAATGATGATGAAATGACACATTGGAAACAAGTCCTCATCTCAAGTCTATCTGTGTGTGTGTGTAGAAATATACATACACACACATTGAATATGTGTATACACATATTCAGGATGTGTACATAGTAATACACATGAATATGTGTGTGTTCATATATTATGTTCATATTATATATATTTATAATATATAAACACACAAGACATATTATATACAAATATATATTCTTATAAATTATACACACACACGATATTTAGGACTTCAGAAGTTTGCATGTCCACAGATTATCCATGGGGCTATTTGTCAGTGTATTATATAAGTATCTTTACTGGGAAATGTTAGCAGAGTATCCAACAATCCCTTCTTGTTGCATGAAATAATGTCTTCTGAGCTCCTTCAGCACTTAATTTCATTATGATTTATCTAGAAATCTATCTTAACCTTCGTTATAGTAGTCACTCTTTTATTTCCATGAATGGTTACATAAGTGTTATATTAATATTTAATGTCCAAAAAGTATATACAAGTTTCTCTTAAATAATACAGATTCTTGGAGATAATATTCACATCTTATTCAGAGTGTATAACACAAAGTTTTATGTAAATAAGTTGCTAAAACTGGGTTATCTTGCTTTTATTGAAAAGGAATATTAAGCTTTTATTTACACAGTGAAATGCATTTTATAGCATTCTACAGCTTTGCCTGTACCTATTATTTACTCCTACTATAATTAATAAATTTCCCTCTGCTTTATAACTTTGGAGGGTTGTAAATCAGGTTGGAGAATTGTAAGTTCAAGAATTGAGAAATAGAAAGAGCAAGATAAGTTAATCCAGTCTAATTTCTAGACATAGAGATAATTAACCATGCCATAATGGAAACCCAGGCACCAGGTCATACATCATACCTCATCCCCCTTACACACTCAAGAACTCCCTCTAACAATTCTTTCCTCACTTTCCTACATCATACAAATCTCTACTGGCTCACCAAACACACACACAAATACAAATAGGAGAAATTGATTTTTGCACACTGTATACATATTTCATCAGGAAATCCAATTGGCTCAAACTTCAAATATTATCAGAATCTGACCATTTCTTACCACCTGCCAGAGGTGTCCAACCTTTTGGCATCTCTGGGCCACACTGGAAGAAGAAGAGTTGTCTTGGGCCACACATAAATGCAGTCCGATATGTAATCACAAAAAAAAATCTCATAATGTTTTAACCAAATTTACAATTTTGTGTTGGGTCACATTCAGCCCATGCAGCCCATGAGCCACAGACTGGACACTACTGTAAGATCTGGACCATTGTCATACTGGTCTGATCACCACTGTTTCTTGCCTGGATACTTATCTCCAGTGACTTTCTCAACATGGTGGCCTAAGCATTTTTTTTGAAAGTTATGTGGCAATGTATTACTCTTTTCATGAGCCCACCTTCTCTATGAGTGAAATTCAAAGCTGTTCCAGTAGCCTATGAGGCCCTACAGCAGGTGTTATTAATTTTGTACCATGGGCATCTTTGCTGTGTGGTTAAGCCTATGGACTCTTCTTCAAATTAATGTTTCTCAAATCAAAAATTTTCAAGATTGCAAAGGAACTCAATTATATTGAAATGTTGCCACCAAAATATTAAATATGTTGAGAAATTTATGGCATAGGAATAAGTATGCTATTTCAGGAATGCAGTACATAAAGTTCAGCACTGATTTTCCTTGGTTCCAGACTGGATAACTATTACAGTTTTGAAGTAATCATGACTATAAACAATAGTTTTAGATTATTTCAAGAACTGTACTGTGATCTAAAAATATCTGAAATTTCTTTTTGTGAAGTCACAGATATTATTACTAGTACTGTACAGAAAAGTTACATTTCAGTTAGTCATGTATTTCCTATTGTTGCTGTAACAAATTACCACAAATCAAGTAGCTTTAAACAACACAAAATTTTTATCTTACAGTTCTGGATGTCAGAAATCTGAAATCTTTTTCACTGTTTTGGCAGCATTTAGATTCTTCTGAAAGCTCCAGGGGAGAATATGTTTCCATACCTTATTGTCTTCTAGAGGCCTCTGTATTCTTTGGCTCTGGGCCCCTTCATCCGTCTTTAAGCACATCACTTCTTAGCTCTGCTTTTCTCTTTCCATCTTCTCTAATTCTGATTCTTTCGCCTTCTTCTTATAAAGACCCCTGTGATTGCATTGAGAAGGATAATCCTCATCTCAAGATCCTTAATAAAATTTGCAAAGTACCTATTTCATATAAGCTAACCTATTTCATATAACCACATGTTATAGGGATTAGAATGTGGATATCTTGTGGAAATCCATAATTCAAACTACCATTGAATTTTAAAAAGTAAGTATGTGCCATCAAAATTCATGAATACTTTTGTTTTATTCCTAAGTAGGGTTAATAACTCTCACCATATAAAAGCCTATGCCACTTATCTCTTTGTCCTCAACTGCTAGTGTCTTTCTTCCTTGATAATATTGCCAATGTGTACTCAAATTTTACTATGTCTTCATTTTTTCCATACCATATATTAAACTCTAGTATACTATTTGATTCACTTATATATTATTCTTACTGCGTATCAGGTGTCTTTTGCCCTTACACAGCCCCTCTCACAGAAATGGAACTCTGCAATAACAGGGTCTTAGTTGTAGTCACCTATTTATTTCAAGTGCCTTGGTAGCATTCCAGAAGTTACAAGATAATAAATATTCCCTGAATCAATTAAAATTAGCCATACAATACTCTAACACATTTGAGGATATAATTTTACTTTATAAGAATGTGCTACACATTCACCTCTATTTCTAGCTTCATTTTCTCAATGAATAAGTGTGTAAGAGGACACAGGAACAGAAATTGGTTAGAGTGGAAAACATCAACAATAATAAAAAATATTACTAGAAAATTTAGTCTGCAGAGTAAACCCTAGAACAGGAAGAAAACTTTGCTCACCCTTGCATACTCTTTATTTCATAAAGATAGTGTCTCAGTCTGCTCTGGCTGCCATAACAAAATACCATAGACTTACACCACAGAGACTTTTCTCTCACAGTTCTGGAATCAGGAAGTATAGGATTAGAGGTTACAGGGTCAGTTGCTGGCGAAAGCTCTCTAGCCACCACGTTCTCGTGTGGTCACATGGCCTTCCCTCTGTGCGTGCACACAGAGGGAAATGAGCTTTGGTCTCTCTTCCTCTTCTTTTAAAAACAATAACTCTCTGGGATTGAAGCCCCTACCCTTATGACCTCCTTTGATTCCAATTAGTCCCTTAGGCCTTATCTTCACATAGAGTTGCATGGGGGTTAGGGCATTAGCTATCACTTGAGGTTGGGGGAGAGGCTAAGTGTTTGCAAGAAGAAGATGTGAGTGCCTTATACTAATTTTACCACCATCTAATAAAATCAAGCCTCCAAATGGAAGTCAGATTCTTTTATTTTAAATATGCATGATGCACAGAGGAATACAAGGGTGGGGAATCCCAAAACAATAATTTTGGATACCTTGGTCAATAATAATAGCAGCATGACTCCTGTAAGAGAAAATTGTGCCTAATTAATCTACTGGTATTTTTTTGCAGGATAAATATTATTGAATCATGAAAAGATAGAGAACCCAATCTCTTTAAACTGTTTAAATGCCTTGAGCAAAAGTTTTCATTGCTAAAGCTACAGAAATATTTACAGTAAACGTGAGTCTGAAGGTGACTGACTTGCTAGAGGTAGGAAACTAGCTTAGAGACAAGAAACAAAGATGAGTAAGTATTGGGAAAATTTGATTCAATGTTTTAATGAATTATTTAGAAGAAATATACAATAAATAAGCAAAACAAGAATAAATGACCGATTTTTTCTTGAAATGTTGGGGAAATTTCATAGAAATTCAAATATGGAGAAATGTAAAATAATTTTAATAGAAAATTATGCATATTAATGTATATATATTTTGAGTCAAGAGTAGAACATAAGACTTGCCATATACATTAGATAAATAGTTACCCAAACTCAACATCATTGGGAAGTCAGTTCCTACTTCTTTCCTCTGTATGGGCTCATTAAATCAGGGCAAAAGAGAACATGAAGTGAAATAGAAAAAAGTATTTTTTATACAATAATATATTCTGGATACATGTGTCAAATAGTTTAGTGT
>PVKM010049479.1:0-10939 GCA_004027735.1 Carollia perspicillata
ACAGGGCAGGGTGGGTTTTCCGAGAAGCCCCTGCAGCTGTCTGACTGAGGGACAGCGGAGGCTCGGAACAGAGTGGCGGCAGCAGTGGGGAGGAGCGCACCAGTTGGAGATTCCTGCTTGTGGCCGAGTCAGAGGCGATGCATTGAGACGGGTGGGCGAGAGCATGTGCGAAGCCAGGGACAATACGTGAGTATGAGTGACTGGAAGATGGTGAGCCTACCTAAGCAGATGACTGGGGTCCAAGTAGAGGGGGTCCCGGAGTTTGGGATACATTACTTTTGAAACTCCTATTAGGCAACTGGGACATGCCCACGTGGAGTTCAGGGAAAGGTCTAGGAAGGGTCAGTGTTTGAAAGTCATCAGGTTGTTCCCGCGGTGGGCCTGGATGAGGTTTCCTGGGGAGAGGGTCCGGAGAGAATGAGGAGACCCAGGACTGCACCGGGAGGAATCGCAGGGCTCAGAGGCCAGGCAGATGGGGAGGAGCCACGAGGAGCCCGAGAAGCAGCACCCAGGGAAGCGAAGTAGCGGCGCGCTCGGAGGGCGGCCCAGCCGCCACAGCACCGCCATGGCCTTGCTGGAAATGCAGAAGGTCAGGCCCCACCCTGGACCTCCTGCCATGGAAGCTCTAGGGCTGGAGCCCAGCAATGGGCGCTGGAAGGAGATGATCATGGTGCAGGCTGAGGTCTGAGAGCCACTAGGGCAGGAGGAAAATTGGGCGGGTGTTTTTAGTCATTTTGGAGAGCAAACCCTCACACAGAAAAGTGTGCTCAGGTTGCAGGGCAGGGAGAAGCGCCCCTCAGGGACCCCCCGCCGTGAATCTGACACGAGGGTCAGCACGCACCAGAGCCCTGTGCTTCTCCACATCGGTGTTCAGCTGTGCGGGTACAGCCAGAAGTGGGGGCACATGCCAGCTGAGAGGGACAGAGGGTGTTTGTAAGTAAATCGGAGAGGATAAACAAGGCATAGGGGCCTGGAGCTTAACTGTGCTCAGTGGTAAGTAATTCAAAACAATATTTAAAAACAAACCTGGGTTCATTCTGGAATAGAATGAAGAAAGCACATGATTTTTCAAATAACTCAAATACGGCTGCCCTGTTCGAAGTGCACGTCCAGCGTTTCCCCTGGTCGTCCTGGGGTGAACTCACTCTTGCCAAAAGTTGGGAAGCTTTGGAAAAGTCTGGGAAGGCTTGCCTTGCTGGTGTGTCCCCTTGACTGCAGGTTGGCCCCCTCGCAGGTCCCGGGGCCAGCCGAGGGCAAGGTCCAGTGGCACTATGATGGAGCAGGAGGATGGAGGTTATGTCCTTCAGATGGTGTGGACGGGGAAGGCTGGGGACTTGACCAAGGCCTCCCAGGGATGGGTGGTGCTGGAGGCATGGGTAGAGGACTGTCAGAGAGTCCAGTTAGGAGGCCAGTGATTTAGAGGTGTCCAGGTAGACCACTGGGAGGGAAAGGGTCGAAATACGAGGTCTTTCTGGAGAAAGACCAGCCATTGTTAATATAATGAGAATGGTTCGCGTGCCATGAATGTAACCTGGCAGCCCAGGAGAGTGGACTGGAATGCTCGTGCCTGAACCATGAAGACTTCACAGTACTAGTCAGTGGGGATGGTAGACGCCCTTGAGTGAGCATGTGTACTGTGTGGCTGTCTCACTCAAAATGACTGAGCAAGTAGAGCAATGAATCTGCATCAGATTTTATGTTGAGCTTGAACATCACTCCGTGGAAACTATTCGGGTGATTCAGAAGGCTGCTGCTACGGGTGACTGGTGACTGGCAGGTTCATCACAACAACATGCTCACTCGTGCATCATGTCTTGTGCGGAGATTTTGGCAAAACAGCAAATCACCCAGGTGACTCAGCCCCACTACAGCCCAGATCTGGTGCCCTGCGACTTCTGGCTTTTTCCAAAACTAAAATCACCTTTGAAAAGGAAAAGATTTTAGACTGTCAATGAGATTCAGGGAAATACAACCGGGCAGCTGATGGGAGAACTGTGTGAGGTCCCAAGGTGCCTGCTTTGAAAGGGGACTGAGGTGTCCTCGTCCTGTGTACAGTGTTTCTTGTATCTTGTATCTTTGTCAGTAAATGTCTCTATTTTTCATATACATGGCTGGATACTTTCTGGATTGACCTTGTACACCAGGGCCAACTTCCTTTCCCCTCCCCCATCTGCCCAGGACTCCAAGGAAGGAAGGCACCAACCACTCTGGGGATCCGGCAAGTGACTCCGGCAGATCCGGACTCAGGGAACAAGTCAGGGACCCGTCCCCAGAACTGGGGCACGAGGTGGGATGGGGCATTAGGAACGAGGCCAGTTATCAGAACTGGGACACATTCCACGTGGGACTTGGGTTCTTTACATCCTTGCTGCATAAATCCTGGGGAGCGGGAACATCTACACCTGGGTCCTGGCAGAACCTGTCAAATTGTGGGGGGGCAGGTGGGGTTCGGTGAGGCTGTGGGGCACCGAGGTGGTACCTCCTGTCTTTGCCCACGGCCCCGCCCCAAGCAGCTGCCTCCTTCCTGCCCTGCATTGCCCCCTCCCAGGGTAGCCCCAGCGTTTCGAGAAGAGCCTCAGAGTTAAACATCGTGTTTATTTTGAACATTCAAATTTACAAAAACATAAAAGTAACAAAAATCCATGATGTATCACACACACACACACATACACATTGCATCTCATGTCACTTTATGTACAAAATTGGGCCAGGAGGATGAGAGGGGGTGGGTCACTGGTAGGGTGCACTAATTTCACGGTGTCCAACAGCTTGGCATGCTCACTCACTGCTCAGCCTGGGCCCACGTGCACCTCTTCTCCACGCAGCAGGGTCAGAGGTCAGGGGTCATGGGGGAGGGAGGGCTTGGGGTAGCTGGCAGCTGGCACAAAGGAGGTAAAGAAAATGATCCCATCTCTGGGAGGGGGCCCCTTCCCCAGTTTATTCAGAGCAAGGGTTCAGAGAAACAGAAAAGGGGGGACCAGTTCTGAGGGGGGGGCCACTGTTGTGGAGAGAGCACTTAATGTAGAGTCAGAAAGCTGGGTTCAGGTCTCCTGGGGTGCCAGCTGGGTGGCCCCCAGGGCTGCTCACCCTCTGTGGGCCCGCTGTCCTCACGAGTAAGATGAGGGCTTCAACCCCCTCTAAGAGCCCTTCTGTCCGAATCTGTGGACCGAGGTCACGCACAATTGTGGCAAGGTGGTCTGTCCCCTTGGGAGGTTGACCAGGGGCACGGCATGCCACAGAGGTGGGAAATCTGGCAGGTAACAGCTATGGAGCACCTGGAGCAGGGCCTGGCCCAAGGCTGGAGTCTGAGAAACGTTTCCTCCCCTCCCCTGCGTGGGGTCTCGGGGGACGGTTCACTTTTCAGCTCTCTTGGAACCTCCCGCCAGTGGAGGGGGGGCCACCACAGAGGGATGTGTTCCCTGAAGGGACTGAGACCTCTCCCACAGCCTCCCCCACGGGACCCTGGCCCTGGGGCCGGCCCATGCTGGGCCTCTGTTCCTCCACCGCAAACTCTGAGGGGCTTTGAAGAAGGTCAGGCACATCCCTTCAGGCCAAAACCGACCAGGAGCAATGATGCCTGAATCCCACTCCAGGGTGTGGGAGTGACTGTCTCCTTGGGCTGAGGGTGGGCTCTCGAAGTAACTGCTTTTGGTCTGAACTCTGGGCTGGCTGATGGACACCAGGCAGGTTACTTAACCTCTCTGTGCTCCCGCTTCCTCGCGTGTGTGATGGGGCTGAGAACAGTCCCAGCCCTGGGAGGGTGGACCAGACGGTGCCCGAGAGGCCCTCAGCACAGCGCCTGACACTTACAAAGGATGTAACAAACACGGTGCCAGCATCACTGTGGATGGGAGCAGCTGGGGGACGCAATCGAGCCCCACTTCTAGATCCTCTTCCCCTGCCTCCTCCGCTGTGTCTGGGAGCAGCTGAAGATCAAAGCTGGAGCCCAAACAGCAGGCACGCAGCCATGTATGAAGGGGCGGGGCCTATGGAGTTTTCAGTTTTCTGGGACAGAAATGGGCATTCAGGCCACTCACCACGTCCCAGACTCAGAGCCTGCACCCCGACACCTCCGGTTTGCTCCTGTTCCCTCTGGAGGGCTGACCAGGTGCATCAGGTGTCTCATCATGACCATGACAGAGCATAAAGCACTTGGGGCGTTCTCTGGGTGGGCTCGAGTGATCACACACACTCTGCCACCTCTATCCTAAGACCCTTTCTTGCCTCCACAAAAGCTGCTTCCTTAAAAACAAAAAGAGAGACCTGACAAAGCCCAGACTCCAGTGTCCCTGAAATCTAAGTTCCAAATACCGCCATCACCCCAGCAACAGGGGATGTCACTGCGAGACACTTGACCCAGCATGAGAGCTGATGTCATTGGCTGTTACCAGGGCAACCGAGATCTCCGCAGGTTCTGGCTGTGGCGCCATGGCTCCTTCTCCTACGTCCTCCTGAGGGGAGTTGGGCCGGAGGCGCTGGGGGTCTGCTTGTGCTCTTGAAACGGAAGCAAGGAACTGGCGGCTGGAGGCCACGGTCTCGGAAAAGCCCCCACTGCCCCAGCTCTTAGAGCGGCCTCACGCTACGTGGCAGTGGAGTACAGAGGCAGGGAACAAAACGGGGCAAGATTCACCCGTGCCCACTGAGTCAGGGAGCTTGCAGCTGCCCAGACCGGGTCAGTGGCTGGCAGCAAAGGGGCCCCTGTGCTCTCAGCTCTCCATTCCTGCCAGGGTGCCTGGGATCACGCCTCCCAGGGGGTAGGGGATGCCAAGATGTATTTCATAAAGGGAGATGTTCCAGTGGTCATTTTTGAAAGCATTCTCATCTCTCCGATGCCCACTCACCAGGTGTAGGTCACACTCAGACCCTCGTGGGCAGGCAGTCTGGTGTGGGGGGGAAGAGCACTGAAGAGGGAGTCAGAGTGCAGGGCCCTGGTCCTGGCTCCGCTCCATGGTGCTGGGTGATGCTGTGCAAGTCACTCGCCCTCTCTGAGCTCTTCCCTATCTGCACAAGTAGGGATCAGACTGGGTGGCTTTCTCAGCTCTGACGTCCTTCTACTCTCTTGGGGAAGCTGGTGAGGACTCAAGGGTAGGGACAGGCAGCCCACTGAGACACAGGCAACAGTGCCAGGCTGGGGGGAGTATCCAGAAGAGCTGCTTTTTATAATCTGCACATGAGGTTAGTCTGCCTTGCTCCTGGCCCTGTCCTCTGACCCTCTGGAGCCAGCCGCTGACCCTGACCCTTGCCTAGCCAGACCCCACATGCTGCCCAGTCCCAGGACCTGCCCCTGTGATGCCCGGCGGTCGCCAGGGAAGTTGTCAGGCTTGCCCCACACTATCCACCTGAAATCACAGGCTATCTCATGTTTTCTCACAAAGGAGAAAGGCTAGCCCAGAGAGGGCAGGGACTCGGAGGAGGCCACACAGCAGAGCTGGCTAGGACCAGGGCTGCTCCTTCTCATGCAGCGCTCTGCACGCCACTCCATGCTTCCGCCTGCTCACTAGGGCCCCTGGGGCACAGAGCCTCTGCCTCATGCTGCTTCCGGCTCAGGCTGCAGTGGCCCAGGCCCTGGCCTGGCCACAAAGGGGGAGAAATGACCATGCCAGCAGTGGACACAGCTGTGGGGAGGTCTTGGTCCCTAACCCTCCAGGTCAGAGCTCAGGAGGAAATGTCCTGGAAACCGAGGTGGGGTTGGAATGGGCATGGAACCAACATTCAACCCACTGCACACAAAGAAATGTGGAAAGAGGAGGGGGAGAGAGGTGTGGGTGCGGGTGGGGGAGAGGGTCCATTGAGATCCCACTACCCTTGACTGTCAGCTGGTGGGAAGATGGAGGAGGAATGAGTCTGAGTCTCCCATGTCCCCGTCATCCCTTCTCTGCTGGAGGGACTGCTCTACAGCCTCCTGTGGCCCTGAAGAGGAAGGTGCACGGGGGACGGGGGTGGATGGCCTCCCTGCCACTGAGATAGTGGCTGCTCCCTCATATGCAGCCCCATGGGGATGTTGTTGGCATCAGTGGAATCAGATGTGGCTGATGGGGGTGGCGGGGATGGTTGGGGCATAATGCCAGGACACTGGGCAGAGCCATGGGTACTGCTCCCCATGGGTACAGCCTGGGATTGGTCTATTGACTTGAGCTGTTTGTCCCTGTCCCCATTCAGGCAGGATCAGGGGACAGCCATCACAGGGGCAGGGCATTCTGGAGCTGTGGGTAGGAGGGGTGGGGAATGAGAGGCATGGCCAGGAGTGGGGCAGGAGGGGAGGCCAGTGTGTGGGTAGGCTGAGAGGGAAGGCACCCCCCTCCTGTAAGGTCTCCAGATTGGCAGTCAAGGGAGGAGCCCTGGAGGAGGTGGCCCCTTATGCCCTCGCTCTCCCCTTGCAGACATCGAAGGCAGCCTTTGTTGCACCCCCAAAAGCCTCCACCAGCTTGTCTCCCCAGGGTAGGACATTGCCCAGCAGTGGTGCAGTGCAGTTGGCAATGCCCAGGACCTGGGCAGGTGTCAGGGCGTGGTCCCACAGGTTAAACTGGGCAATGTCACCCACAAAGGCCTGGGTGGCATCAAACCGGCCTCCCAGGGTATCCTGGGTGAAGAGAGCAGAGAAAAAGGATAGAGACATGGAGTGAGAGAGCAGAACAGATAGGCAGACGGACTCAGGGAGTCAGGGCTCCCAACCCCCATACCTAGCTGAAGCCCCCGCCCACTGTTATAGCCACGCCCCCACGATTCTAGCCCCGCCCCCACAGCTCTAGCCCCACCCCTAAGGCTCTAGCTCCTTGGGCACGTCTCTGCCCCGCCAGGGTCTCCCTCTGCCAGACCATCTGCAGAATGGCTGGGTCAGATTGAGTGATCACTGCTGCACTTTCTGGGTTCCTCCACCTAGCCCTTCCTCCTCAGGGGCCCTGGGGAGGTGGGATATCCACTTGGGGCTCAAGCCCTGATATCCCTGAGGCATACCTGCTCTTGGCCCAGAATAAGGATCCCATGAGGCTTGATGGGGTGCCAGGCAGCCAGGTTCTCACCGGATCCCCGCAGCTCCCCGTCCTGGTAGGCAGACCACAGGCCATCCCTCGTGGTCCAGGCAATGCAGATGTGGTGCCAGCCGTTGTCCTTCAGGCTCAGGGGCAGCTGGGCTACCTGGACACAGATTCCCCAGCTCCAGGTCAGAGGTCACTAGGCCCGAGGCTGGAGCAGTGGGGTGAGGGAACCCGTGTCCTTCCTTCCAGGGACTGACCCAAGGCTCAGCCCTCCCCTTCCTCCCAGCCCAGAGCCTCCCCTAGCACTCTCTCCTCTCTGCCCGACCTGACCAGGCAGCTTCACTCAGATCACAAGGGACTAGTCAGTGCTGGTTTGGTTCTCTTTGTCTCCAGGAGTTTAGTCACTAACAGGCGGGCCAGATCATGTGGGGCGGGAGCTGTGTCCCCAGTCCTATCTTCCCCTGAACACCTCACATGGTGCCCGGCACACAGCTGGCTCGAGAAGTACCGGCAGTGGCAGAGCACGACTGGGACTCAGGCCAGGCACTGGCCTCCGGCCTTGGCTCTGCCAACTGACCCCCTGTGGGACCAGGGGAGGCTGCACTTTGCTCCCTGGCCTGGGCCTCCTCCTCTGTAAAGTGAGGAGGTCAGGTAAGGGATGGCAAATGTGCAGCCACCTCTGCCTGGGCTACCCAAGGCAGACACGGCTAATCAATCATGAGCCCAGACTCAGCCTCAGAATCTTCCGAAGCTGCTGCTGATTGGTTAGCGTTTGCCGGTCAGATGAAGGGCACTTGCTGCCAGTGGATTTGGAGCTCCCGAAGGGCTCTTCCGTCTCCTGCTCTCCGAGATCACGATGTAATGCAACATTCTCTGAAGCCCACTCGGTGTCAGGCCTTGTTCTGGACACTGGGGATATGACTCTGGTCCTAGCTGCAAACGAGCTGAGTCTGCACAGGAGGGAGGGGCTTCAGGGACAAAACAACGTAGGGGCCATTCGGGATGTGCAAAGGCTATAGAGGCCCAGAGGAAGGCGGGGCTGTGGAAACAGGAGACACGGAGACTAAGCACATCTGGATGGCAGTGGACTCTGACCGTCCTCTGCAAGGCAAACCACGTGGGGGGCACGGCGGGAGCAAACGCTTAGAGGCTGGAATACAAGGGGAACTGCGAGTAGCCTTGGAGGTTGGCGCTGGAAGGACTCCAGAGGTTCCTGGGATGGGTCCGCTGTGTTCTGTCCAGGGTGCTGAATTTCTGCCAGGAACTGAGCGCTGATTGTGGGCGGGGCCAAGGGACGGCAGCCCGGGAGTGTGGGAGGGGAACGGGGTTAGTGGGATCTAGATGCAGTTCACCGTCCCAGGTCTCAGGACCTACTGGGTCGCAGAAAAAATCCCTTGCCCCCTGGGCCCATCTCCTTCCTCCTCTTCCGGGGCACCCAGAAGAGGCACCTTCTGCTAAGCAGGATTTCAGTGGGTTCTGGGGAGTGCCTCTCCATAGGTAGGTCCTTGGGGAAGTCACAGAATTTCCGTGAGCCTCACATGCCTCCCCTGTAAATGGAGTGCCACACTTACAGCCTCTCGCAGACACAAGCCCCTCTTCAGCCAGCCCCAGGACTGGCTTGTCACTGTGTTTCCAGACCCCAGCCTGGCATGGCGGGTGGGCAGGAGAATGGGAAGGGCCCATACACGTGGGGCCCAGCACAGGGTGGTGGTCCTGGAAGGGTAACCCCTGCCCCCCATCTCTCCAGCTCTGCCCAGCCCCACTGACCTTGTCATTGATCAGCAGCTCCATGGGGTCGTGGCCCGCCTCCAGCAGCACAATCTCATTGGCCTGCCCTGGCACCGAGTAGGAGAAGGGGGTCCCCTGGCCAGCGCCCCCAGACCTGGACCGCAGCCACACGCAGATGGTGAAGGCGTAGAGCTCGGGCAGTGCCTTCCGCACACGGGCGTACATGTAGTTGTTGCGAATGGGGATGCTGATCTTGAAGGCATCAGGGGGGCTATAGGCCGAGGACCCTGAAGGGGGCAGGCAAAGTGGAACCAGGGGGAGTCAGTGGACACTGGTGAGGGCGGGGTGGGCAGGGCACACTTCAGAATGGGGGCTACTAGTCCCTAAGACCTGCTATACCTACCTTCAGCTGTGCCCCTGCTACAGACCCTTCACTCCAAAATTCACTCTCCACCTCTGCTTTTGGACAAGCTTGAGGCCTCCCTCTTCCAGGAAGCCTCCTGGATTTCTTTCTCCAGAACTCCCGTCTGATATCTAAGCTAGTCCCAGCCAATTGCTCATGGTTTTCCTGGGCAGCCCAACTTGTCCATAAGCCTCTTAAGGGTGATCCTCACAAGGTTTCAAAGATGAAAAGTCCCTGAGGGCTCATGAGCCCTAAAGCTACACTTTTCAGATGAGGAAAATGAGGCCTGGGGAAAGGAAGCAACATCCAAATTCTCAGATCAAGTCCACGACAGCTGGGGAACCAGGAACTAGGCCTCCTGATGGTCGCAGCCGTTCACTGGCCACAGCCTCATGTTTCCCTGACCCCCTTGGTGGTGCCAGGCCCAGGTGTTAAACAAATGACAGATTTCTGATTCATCGAAGGTGCTGTTTTGTGGGGTGGTTAATGCACGGATTTTGGAGTCAGACCTGGTCTGAGGTCTAGACCCACTCCTTACTGGCCGTGTGCCCTTGGGTAAGTCACTGGACCCTCTGAGTGTCAGTTTGCTCATCTGTGAAGTGGGCACAACAGCAGTACTGCCCCTCGGTGGTTTGGGAGGAGTAAGCCAGCTGATGTATCAGGTCCTCAGCCCACTCCCGATACACGATGCGTTCGAAAATAAGAATAATGATGACAACATAGCCACCCATTGCACCGCCCTCTCGTGTTTCACAGCCTCCTCCCCGCTGGCCTATCTTTAGCCTCCGGAGAGCAGAAAATGCTTTTCCAGTGAGCCTGCTACCCTGAGGACCCGCCTGAGGACCCAGGCCTGGCCTGCGCCACCCCCTGCGGGGCCCAGGACCCACCGTGTTCCAGTTCAGCGACTCGGTCATGCAGGGCACCCAGCTCCTTCTCCACCTCCTGCCGCTGCCGATGGCTGTTGTGACTGAGGGCCACGCGCTCCTTCTCCAGGGCCAGTACCTTGGCCAGCAGCTGCCCCTCCAGTTCATCCATCTTGGAGTTCAGGGCAGTGGGCACCGCGGGCGCAGGGGCGGGGGCAGCTGAGAAGTTCACTCGGGCTGGGAGCTCCTGCTGCTTTTAAGGGGCAGAGAACGGGGCATGTGAGGCCACTCAGAGGGAGGAAGGGAAGGGACACAGGGTTCGGAGACCCCACCACCTCTGCTGAGTGACACTCGGTGAACCTCAGCTTCCTCGTATGCAAATGAAGCCATTGATACCAGCTTCAGCCAGCAGAGTCAGACAGCTCAGGATTCAAATCCAGCTCGACCGGCCGAGGTCGGGCAGGTGTACACTGGTCAGCTGACAGAAGCTGGCTCCTGCCCTCAGGACATCTCAGCCAATGGCAGGTGGGGGATTAGCAGTGGGGCTCCGGAAAAGCTCCCGGGGGCTGTAATGTGCAGTTGGAGTTCACGGTCACAGCTGATGCCCCCATAACCAGAAGGGTGTGCATTGGCTGTGTTAGTCTCCCCTCATTCACTTGCCAAGCTTCTCTGCGACAGGGCAGGGCTCTGTTTGGGTACTGGGCAGACCCAGGGGCTTCTGGGGTAGCACTTCGGTCCTGCCATCCAGGGTGGTGTGTGGGTAAGATCACGGATTCTGGAGTCAGACAGCTCAGGGTTCAAATCCAGCTGGAGAGCCAGCTTGTTGTGTGACCCTGAGCAAATGCCTCTACCTCTCTGAACCCTGGGCTGCTCCTGTGCAGCACAGGCAACTGTACCTATTTAGAAGGTTTGGTGGGGGGTGACTCAGCAGTACATGCCAATGAGCACAGCCTGGTTACCACAATCGCTGT
>PVKM010049480.1:0-10935 GCA_004027735.1 Carollia perspicillata
AGTCCAGTCCTCACACCCGTGCACATCACTTCACCCTCCCAGCTCCCAGGGGAACTTGTTCCACCCGTGATCCTGCTTCATCTGCTGTGGTTGCACGCTATCCCTCATTTACCTAAGGATACTTTTAGTGTCAAGCGTCTCCAGCTTCAAATAGCAAACGCAGAGTGTTTCATACTGCTGTCCATCCTTCTTACATTTCTACCTGTACTTCAACTGCCTTACTCATCACCCACTTAAATTACTCATACAGTTTCATTACTGGCAACATCACTTGTACATTTTCCAGTTTTCATCTCATTTGCCTTCTCAGCAGCATTGACATGATGACCAATGGCTGTCTCTTCCTTGTTAGAATCTCGGTCTCAAAAAAACCATTCAATCTAGTTTCTTCTAATTTGCTAGGTGCTGCTTATCAGGTTTGGGTAGTCTTATTTTTCCTAGCACTCCTTAAATACTATTCCTCCCCTTATCTTGAGGACAATGGTGGGTCTTCTCATGGTATTCATACAACTGTGGGTCTTTGTTTCTTCTCATTTTGTAAACTCTGTGAATTCACCCCTACTGACACCTTCCACTGCCTCAAGTACCTCTTGGCTGACCCCTTCAGGTGTTAGGAGGTAGTTACTATAGTTGTGATTCCAACTGGCTGGTTTAACTGTTTCATGTCTTGGCATTTTTTTCCTCCTCAATTATGTGTCATTTAAGATGAAAATAAAACTTTTAATTTAAATGGTTAAACTAATAAATATTATAATTTTAATTCTATTTAATGAATAGCAGTAAAATTTAAGGATTAGTTGAATAAACATGAACATAGATTATAATAATATAATGTTTTATTTATATCATTTTATAATTTTCAAAGGACATTCTCTTATTTAGTCAGCAAGTTCTCACAACCATTACATAACTTTATTATCCTCCTATTATGGGCAACTTAGGTTTCTAGAGGTTTGCAGGCTCGCCGAAGATCACACGAGTGACAGAACAGGGACTTGAAATACTTAGGAAAAATTATCTATCTTTGCATAAATACTAAGTCTTTAATTGTTACCAATAACAAATTAATTAAATCCTGCCCCATGCCTGAAAGTAGTTTTCCTCAAAGATGCCACAAAGAGGAAAATATTGTTTCTTATTCTTTACTAATATTTTTAATAGAAGTGATAATTTAGTTCAAAGTTATAAGACAAAATGGAAGATTAAAGAGGTAAATTGAAGACCATATACAACCTACAACTTGAGTTTTATGTTCTAAATAATCAATAGTTAATGACTGTATAGGCTTTCTTTTGTTTGAGATTCAAAATAGAACGAGCTAGGTGATGTGTATCTAAAATTGGAAAATAGATCTTATACTCTTTTTTTTCCTAAAGGATTAAAAAGCTACTTCTCTAAGATTCAGAGAAATCACCCGTCCCTAGTGCATTTTGCTCAGTTCTCTCACACGGCGACGGCCTTTTGACATTTGCTTTAGGCCTTTGCTGATCTTACCACTCATTCTACATGTTTAAACAAAGCATGTGGCTTTGCCAGGTCCTGCCATCAAGCTGGAAACATAATCTCTCAATGAGGCGGGAGCCAAGAGCCCAGAAGTTCTTCAGAGTTATACAGGGATGAGACTCCCAGCTAGCAATGAGGGGGCAGTAACATTCCTCCCTGGCGCCTGCTGAAACAAATTTCAAGAATGGTAACAGGCTTGTTGTAGGGTTTTAAAACTATCAGTCTGGGATCAGCAGCCTGTCTGAGAGGCTGTGGATGCCAAATTCCAGCTGTCACAACTTGCTTCTCTGAGAACGTTGTACTCCGTTGGTCAGAGACTTAGAAGATGAACTTCATTAAGACCATGCGCTGCAACTCTTTTTATAAACAGACCAAACCAAACCGCAAATCTCTTTCTTGAAAATGCTGGCCCTTCCTTTCTGCTTTTGGGATACAGGGTCAACACAAGGTTATCTGTAGGCTGGGTGAGAGCACCCAAACAAAATATTTAGCCAACTGTATGACTAGTTTGTGGTTTCAGGTTTTAATTTCAAAATCTTTGCAGCCCATTAATCACTACCATGAAAGAGTCTTCATCAGGAGTTCATGCTCAGTTCACTTATTGAACTATGGAATCAGTGTTTGTATTTTCATAGCACAAAGAGAAAAGCAGTAATTGACCAAATTGAACCAGAGGCATGCCCAGAATTTGGGGCCTCCATGCAATGATTTCTCCATACAGGATTTTCAATGATCTGTACATGACTATACAGTAGCTGAATGAGTGATACTAGTTTTCTTAGGGAGGGAAGGGTAAGGTTTCAGCTGCACGTGTACTTTCTCAGGACCAGAGCCGTGACTAATGAATTAATTGCTCAACAACAGGAAGAATAGCTGCTCTTCAGAAAGTTGGGAGTATTTTGCTGGTTAGGTGGAGTGAGCCTTGTATATAAATAAAGTGTTTATTGTGTTTCAGTGGTCTCCAATTACACTCCCTAAACAGAGCTTCTAAATTATTTTCAAAAGCGATGAAGTAATAGTTAACAATAATTGAATTATTAATAAGTGCAGGGCACGATTCTGTTGCTTGTGTTAATGCATCAATCCTCACAATACTACTTTGAAGTAGCTATTTTTATTATGCCTATTTTATTGATGAGCGTTAACTGGCCCAGAAAAGTTAAATAACTTGCCCAAGATATCACACCTAGAAAGTGGAAGCAACAGAATTCAAGCTTGGTGTTATGACAAAACAATAGAAGGCAGTGGATGGAAGGCCATGTTTGTTATGGTGGAACCGCTATGTCCGGGTGAAGAGTCAACCCTTTTCTACGCTCACAGAGTACTGCATTGCTGTGAGAACACCCGGTCTGCTGTGTTATAATTCTGGTTTACCTGTCTTTCTCCTTCATGACCTCCTTGAAAATAGGAACTTTGGCTTCCATTTGGTACCATCAGAGTGACAGAGTGATTGGTAGAAAGTAGATTTACAGAAACTGTTTAATGAATGAGTACTGGGGTTATTAGTCTATTCTAGGAGCTAAACAAAATATTTCATCTTGAGCTTGCAAAGAACAGTGCTGGAATTAATCTAGCCTTCTAGGCTTTCCCCAGGTGGAAGCAGAAATTCTAATTCTTGACATCCTATGAACTGGACCAGAATGTATATGTTCTGTGTAAAAGGAGGTCAAGAAAACATGTCCTTTGGTTCTAGTTTAGAACCATAGTCCATGAAGCAGGCTTATGAAAGACAGTAAGGATGTGGACACCAGATAAATTTTACAGGAGTTGAAATGACATTTCCCTCTTGTCTCAGTTCTTAATTGGTTGCTCATGGTCACTGGAGTGTTTATAGAGCCTCAAGGCTGGCTCCATTCTGCTGCCTTCTGTCACAGTGATAATAAGTACACTACAGGTTACATATGGCTCCTTAATTCCAGTAAGCCTAAAGCAGGGGTCCCCAACCTCTAGGCAAACAACTGGTACCTGTCCGTGGCCTGTTAGGAATTGGGCCGCACAGCAGGAGATGAGCTTGAGTGTAATGCACTTGAATCTTCCTGAAACCATTCCAACCCCCAAGTCTGTAGAAAAATTGTCTTTCATGAAACTGGTCCATGGTACCAAAGAGGTTGGAGATTGCTGGCCTAAAGCATTTGTTCCACGGGGCCACTTGAGACAAATGACTTGACTTATTTGTTTTGGGTTTAGACTAACTAGGAAATGAAATTAATAGTACCCCAACTCTCTCAAAATGCTTTTGCTTTAATAGAAGAGGCTAGTATGGGCAACTGGCACTAATGTCATCACATTTTCTTACATGTTTATCTACTCTAAATTGAGAAGACACTTTTGCTTTTAAAAGTGTAGAAAGAAGGCTATATTATATTTTTATCTGTAGTCAATACAATTAACAATATCCACCAGATTCAGGCTCAAAACTTACTATTTTTTTCACAGTATAGATCATTATCATTTTTACTTGATGATGATGATGACATTGGTAGTGGTGTTGGTGCTGTTTTGCTGGACCTGGACACCTCATGATCAGAAATTAAATATATAGTATTCATTCAATTAAGTATTTTGTATTCATGCAAAGATGTCTCTGTTAATCACCTGGGTAGTTGTTTCATGAAGATACTTTGAATCACCATTTCCCTTGCGCTTTTTAAAAAATATTTCATTACTGCCCTGCAAAGTCCTAATCCTTGGTCTATGCAACCATCAACCCTCCTAATTTTAACTAAGTAGTGCTGGAAAACTTACAAATCAATGCAACTTGGCCTGAGTACACATTCACTGTCTCGGGTTTGATGGGACCACAGTTTACTATCATTTCCTTTCTTGTCTTTCAAATCTGTCCTAGAACTGTTAAGAAAAATTCTGAAGCCTCACCATTTTCTTTGTGATCTAATTGCTTTCCTTCTTCTCCTACACCCCCATTCAACTTCTTACTTCTTATAGCTGTGGACTACTCATTGGGGCACCTCATCTTTATCTTCTTAATTATTCTGCTGAAGGCTGCCTAATCAACTCAGCTGTGCTCTCCAATGTACTCTTCCTTATCTTCTCAGGTGGGGAGGGGAGGATGCTGGGGGTCAGGTCTTGCTTTACCAGTTGCCTGCTTTATCTTTAATCATGTTCTATCCCTTCTTTACTGGATCCTTTCCTTTCTCAATAAAACTTCCAGGCCAACATACTCCCCCTATGTAAAATATTTTTAAAAATGACTTTACTGCTAATATTATCATTAAATTATAACAATCTGGTATACTTTTTTATCATCAAAGTTTTTTAATCCATTCTCTGTTCTTGTTGTCTTCACTTCCTCCTTCATTTCCTTAACCTCTGTTAATTATCGGAAAGGATGTACTCTCGTCTTTTCATCTTTTTATTGTTGTTCGGTTGCAGTTGTCCCACCCTTTTCCCATTGCTCTCCCCTGCCCCGACCCCCAAATCCCACAGTCAATCTCCCCCATTGTCCACGTTCATGAGTCCTCTATTTATGTTCCTTGACTTGTCCCTTCCCCTTCTTTCCCCTATTATCCCCCTCAGCCTTCCCCTCTGGTCACTGTCAGTTTGTTCTTTATGTCCATGTCTTTGGTTCTGTTTTGTGATATTTTATGCTTTCCTTATACCTGTGTCATCCATGTGGGCTCCTATTTCTCTGTCCCTTAAACTATCAGTATTTCCAAGTTGGTGCAGAGGGCCCTGGCTGGTGTGGCTCAGTGGACTAAGTGCCAGCCTGTGAACCAAAAGATCTCCAGTTTCGATTCCCAGTCAGGCCACGTGTCTGAGTTGTGAGCCAGCTTCCCAGTTGGGGGCATGTGAGAGGAAACCAATCTTTGTATCTCTGGCAGATTGATGTTTCTCTCCCTGTCTTTCTCCCTCCCTTCCCTTTTCTCTAAAAATAAACAAATAAAATCTTTAAAAAAATGAAAATAAAATATTGCAAATGGACCTATGCTATTTAGTCAATTCATGTTCTTAAATCTCATTTTTTTTGGTAGGGAATTGTTCATTCTAGGAGTTTGAGATGGTAAGAAGTTGCTACTCCAGAGTTGTTACTAGGTTATAATGAAAATGCAACAGAACAAATGCTGCACATAAACTACAAATATTTATTCAACAAATGTTCACTAGAAAAGCAGGAATTAAATGGTTCTGATTTGGTTTTTAATATTTATATTGCTTCTTTCTGTAGTTTCATTAAATACCATAATTTGAGTTATATGTGTATATGGGGTGGGTAAGCGGGCATGCCTGGGTCCTTGTGTGTTTATATTGGCATGTCATGAAACAGGTGGAAAAATCTCAAACACATTCCACATTCTCCTGTGCAAACTAGACAGAGAGAGAAAGAGGAAGAAGAAATATTTTATTTTCTTCAGTTCTGTTCATTTGAAAGTACACTAATAATTCTGAACTATTTTGGAACAAGTTGCAAGAACATTTAATGCTATTAATTTGGAAAAATTCTTGGTGATCCACCAGTTAATTATAATATATTTTTATTTCCTTTTAAAAACTTCCTCTTTAGAACTGATTTAAAGTATTTTATTTGAACAAAAATAAGCATATTTCATTTTTACAGTGACTTGAAATGGTTGAATAAGGAATCATTGGTTTCTAAATCAAAATTATTTATAATTCCTACATAATTAACTAAAATGATTATATCATTCATAATGCCAACTTACCAAATTAAAGTTTCCATTTTTTATTTCTTCTAGTACTATATACTGTGTATCATATTTAACAGTTGTAACTTTAGCGTAAAATTTATTATTGTGTCATTCTAATATTTATCCATGTTGCTACATCTTCTTTGTAATTACTAGTTCCAGTGATGTTGAGCATCTTTTCATGTATATGTTGACCAACTCTATGTTTATTTATAAAAAATGTCTATTTAGATCTCCTGGCCATTTTTAATTATATTGTTTTTTTAAATTGAATTGCGAATTCTTTATATATAGAATATTAACTCTTATCAGGTATATAACTTACAAATATTTTCTCCTATTCAGTAGGTTGCTTTTTCATTTTGTTGATGGTTTCCTTCATTGTGCAGAAATTCTTTACTTAGATGTAGTGCTAATTGTTTAATTCCGCTCCTGTTGTCCTTGTTAATAGAGTTGGATCAAAGAAAATCATTGCTAATAACAATGCTAAGGTCTTACATTCAGATTTTTGATCCATTTTTAGATTATTTTTTTGTACGTATTGTAAGAGAGTGATCCAGTTTCATTCTTTTACATGTGGCTATCCAGTTTTCCCAATATTATTTATTGAAAAGGCTGTTCTTTTCCCATCGCATATTCTTGGCTCCTTTGTCATCAGTTCATTGGCTATATATACATGGTTTTATTTCTAGGCTATTTATTCCAATGACCTACGTATATGTTTTTGCACCGATACTATACAGTTTTGATTATTATTGATTTGTAATATTGTTTGAAATCAGGGAGAATGATGCTAGTAGTTTGTTTTTCTTTCTCAATATTTCTTTGGCTATTGGGTATCTTTTGTGATTCCAGGTGAATTTTAGGATGGTTTGTTCTATTTCCATAAACAAATCATTTGAATTTTTATAGGTTTTGCATCAAATCTGTAGATTGTTTTGGATAATATGGACATGTTAACAATATTGATTCTTCCAATTCATGAACATAGAATATCTTTCCATTTAATTGTCTTCTATTTCTTTCATCAATGTTTTATTGTTTTCAATGCACACATTTTTCACCTTTTAGTTTCATTTATTCCTAAGTGTTTTATTCTTATTGATGTCATTGTAAATGGTATTGATTTCTTAATTTCTCTTACTTTAACTAAACTACATTTTCCCATCTTTTTTCTTTTGGTTAATTTCTATGTGTTTTCCCAACCACTCTTCTTTCTAAGTAGGCTTTCATCTTCTCCTGACTCTCCCCTAGTCCTGATTGGACTAGGCTCTTTCTATGTGCTTTCTTTGCCGCATCTTTATTATACTACAATCTAATTTCTCCCCTGGCTTAATATACCATGAACTCTTTGAGGGCAAGGATAGTTTTTTTTTTTTTTTTTTGCCTGAGTTCTCAATGTTAAAAATAGTAATCTCTGAGGAAGTTATCTTAATATAGAATATTTGTGCCATATGTTAATATTGCTATGAAGCATAAGCTAAAAATAGTTTAGTTACTCTTGGAATTTACTACCATACCACATTCAGGATGTATCCCTTTCAAGCCCTAATTCCTGAGCGATGGATGTAGTGAATCTATTTCAACGTTTTTCAGCAAAATTTACATTGGTGACAATCAGTTCTAAAGCTCCTGTGACAATTTCTACTTGCTGGTCATGCCAGGGCACAACTGTAGTTTCTATGTTGAAAATTGTCATAACTAAAATTGGTTAAGCTCTCACAAAGTACCCCTTACCTATTTCAGAGCTTGGTGAGCTAGATGTAATCTCCCCTTCCATTTTTAGAAGACTTTTGGAGTTTGGTTGCACACATAGATAACAGAATTTACTTTTGGAAGTCTGATATTTTAGAAATATCTAGGTCAGAGAAATGGCATCTGGGCTTTCTTGATCTGATTGTAGCTCCCTGTAGATACCAAAGGGTGGGTAGACTGCCTTTTCTGCATTTGACCCAAGAGCGTTTTCCTATCTGCTTAAGTAATTATAAACAGAAAGAAGAAGCTAAAGAGGAATCCTGACATTGAGATTCTGGGAAAATGTTATGCTGATGAAACATTAGTGGCCTGGCCTAGTTTGGGACTTTAACTACTCACTGCTGCCATTCCTCTGGTGAGGCTCATTTCACTCATGAGTTTTATCCTTCGAAGTGGCTGTAACTATCACAGTTGGGTTTCCTTTGGTTTCATAAAATCAACAGTAAAGATATTATCTTTACTTGAGAAACATAACCAATTTTAACTTATTAATAGCTATAGTGCTTACTTTCTATGTTGGCACTTTTTAACCTTACAGTTTACTGTAATAATGAGCACATTATACCTTCTTTCCAGGTAAAACAAGTCACATGCCGAAGGAAGGTATTTGATAAATTTATAAATTACCCTTTATAGGCAAGGAACCAACAAGAATAAGGGCCTCCATTTTTCAGAAAAGCAAATAAGCTATAGTGAGGTTTTATGACTTATTCATGGCAAATACTCTGCAGATCAGCAACAACCAAGGAAGCACATCGGCAGCCACATAACTACTTGCAGATTCCTGAACATACCAAGCCCAATAGCAGGGATGGTAATAAATCACTGTGAGTTAAAAACATTTTTCTTCAAATATTCCCAAATGGAATTTTTCTCAAATACGTATTTTTTGAAGAAAAAGAAATAGGTGTAAAGAATAAAGTGTTATTTCTGCTGTGTTTTATTTATTTGTTTATTCTTTAAATTATTTATTTATATATTCATTCCTTTGACTAGATAATACATACTCATGGTAAAATGAATAATAAAGTACAAGGTATGTACAATGAAAATATGTCTTCATTGCACCCCTTACCATTTCTCTCTAGAATCAGCCAGTTATCAGTTGCTTGATGGATAGTTAAGATCTTTGTTTGTACATTTATGCATGTATTTCTCCTTTTTTAAAAACATACATTTTGGTATGAGTTCAAAAATTTCAGCAAAAAAGGCTGATATTAGAATAATCTATTTTCTTTTAAAAGAAAACTATAAATTTAGAGTCATTATCATTCCTAACCAGTTATCTTGCTTTAAAGAAAAACACATTTGTTTCAGTCAAAGCTGGCCATACTTGTAAGGAACACATAAATATTTAAAGAAAGCAGCAAATACTGCAAAGTAAAATAATGATATCAGCTGAACTCTCACAGTACATCTTATGTGCAAAATTATATGTCTTTTTTAAAAGTCATTCTGGAAAGTTTCTTACAGAGGCCTATTTATGAAGTAAATTTAATGCTTAGTTTTGGAAATATTAAACATCCTCAACTGCATATTAAAAAGGATGGTGTTGTAAGAGTATTGGCAGCATTATTGGCAAGATACCGTCAGTAAGATAGAAAGATCACTCACTTTGTTTCACTTTGGGAAGTCCTCTGCTTACTTAGGAGTTTCTTTTATTTTCCTATCGAGTGTCAATTTATGTGGCAAAGGAGAATGTCTGGAGATATCAAGGAAGAGAGAGTCATGCTTGCTTTTATCATTTTCTAATTCTGGGTGTTTGGTTTCAAGACTTTACTCAGTGGATGATTTGCTTGGAAATATAATTTCAGTTTGGAGAATATAGAGCTTAGAAAACTCTTGGAGAAGAACAATAAATTAATTGAAAGTCTCTTCCACCTTTAATCACAAAGTGGATGTTAGTAACATTTTAGCTCTGTGATCAGGACAGTGGTCAGAATGGTTAACTGAGTATTAAATCAGGTTATTTTTCATGATTTTCTTTTGATTAATGTAATGTAATAAACTGTGCAAAATTAAGAACATTAATTTTTTGATATAATTTGTGAATCTACTATTCTAAAAATGCTATTACCTAGTTATAATTTAAATTAAAGGTTAGTGATATTTTCAAATTGTTTAAGCTTTTTTCCCCATATATCAAATACTCAACATATGATAGGTTCTTTTGATGAGTATTTTTGCATTGAAATTATGAAATTTTATTTTTCCATATGAGTCATAATGTGTGACAGAGATATTATAGGTTCTCTCTTGACAATTCCTTTTAAATCCATTAATATAATATGTATATGTAATAGTATTATAGCACTTAATTATTTTGTGGTAAAGTTAATCTCATTGTTGCTTCATTTTTAAGTATTTTAAAAATACTACTTGATACAAGTCTTTTATAGTTCTGGTGAATCTTCATCTTGTTTTTCTTCAGGAAAAATCACTCAATTTTTTTGTATTATATTAACTGTGTACATTAAATTTGGAAGAATGTATAACATATATAATTGATCAAGGAAAATGTTGAAAATCACTTTGAGGATAGTTTTTAAAAGTTATGTTTTTTAATAAGAAATGTATTAACAGGGAAAATGTTTGATGCAATACCAAGTGACAAAAAATAGAGAGTTATGGTTTTTGCAACCATGTTCCCTTCTATAATTATTTTATTTTAATTAAACTTTCTTTTTCAAAGTAATTATAAGTTCACATGCAGTTTGTAAGAAATAATGGAGATTCTGATACACCTTAGCCAGTTTCTCCCAGTGGTGATATTTTGCAAAACTGTAGCATGATATCATAACCAGGATGTTAACACTGACACAGAAAAGCTATAGAACACTTCCGTCACCATGGAGATTCCTCACGTCGCCATTTCTTAGCCACACACTCCCCTCTCAAACCACAGCCTCCTTTACCCTTGGCAAACATCCCACTATTCTGTTTTCCATTTCTACCAGTGTTTCAGGATGTTAGATAAATGGACTCATACAGTATGAAACTTTTTTAGATTTTG
>PVKM010049481.1:0-10949 GCA_004027735.1 Carollia perspicillata
TCTGAGTAGGTGATTCTGTGTATGAGTTCCTTAAGAGGAATTGCTTAGGGTTCTAGTAATTTCTTCTACCAACTCAATCCCCACTGGTTTTTGCAGCCAGAAGTTGTGGGACTTCTCTTCCTGGCACTGGAACCGTGGGCTAGGAGGCCTGGTGTAGGGCTGGGACCCCTTGCTCCTGAGATATATCCCTCCCAAATTTCTATCCACCACACATGGATGAGTAACCAGCCCTTTCTGCATCCGTGCCCCTCCTCCCAGTCTTGACGGATATGGTTTCTTTAATTCAAATGGAATTCTTCCATTCAGCTTGATTTCTGACCATCCTGAGTGATGGTTGCTCTAGGTTTTAGCTGCAATTTTTATATGGTTGTGGGAGGAGGCCAGCCATGTCTGCCTATGCCTCCATCTTGACCAGAAGTCCTGTTTTGCTTTATTTTGTTTGGTTTAGCTAGGTTGGACTCCTGCTTTCCTCCCCCTAACGAAGATAAAGCGCCTCCTGTCCTGATCACCATGGGGAATGTTGGGGCAAAGGAAAATAAGCGTTTTTGATAGTGAAGTGATCCATCCACTGAGAAGAACTGCCCTGGATGAATGGGCTTTGAAATGGAGAGTGAGCACACTTCCCATCGTTAGGCATGCCTGAGGAAACTCTCCCTTCAGTGTCTGTCTTTAATTTCATAAGGAGTCTTCTTAAGAACTTGGTGGGGGACACAGCAGTGGTGGAAGCACATCTCTGACTATGTCACCGTAGGCAGACTGAAGCCATGAAGCCCAACGCGCTGAGACGTGGGGAGGCATGTGCCACCTTCGGGCAAGTTTTTATAGACAAACTGCAGGCGGAGTTACTGAGGATTCTTGAGACCTTACGTGCTGTTTTCACCTAAGAGTCAAATCAAAGGGGAGGTGGAGTTAAGCCAACATAATTTCCATTTATTGTTACCATGCAGCACAGTGCAGGTGGGGATATTAAACTTGGCCTCAGGAAACCTGGATTAGAGCCCTCACTCTTTCGGTAAACTGAAATGTGATCTTGGGAAGCATTAATATTGTTTTAAAGGTATTTTAAATCATAATATTGCATTAGTCTTGATTTATAGTCTTGATAACTAAACGAATCCACCATTGCTCATCTTTTGTTCAGTCCCACGGCCCATGGCTATTTCTACGCTACATCTCTCCAGAAGGTCAAAAGCAGAGTCTAAATTCAGGCCCCTCCCAAAGACACACAGCACAGGGCACCGTCACCATCAGCTTCTTCAGGGCAGAGCCGAGGCAGGATCTAAAGTCTGCCCTCCCGCTGAGCCCTGCATCGAGACTTTAAATCTCTTCTCTATTTTCAGATCTCTTCGTTTAATGTATGAAATCTGGAAACTGTAGAGGAGAGAGACTCACTTTTCGTTGTCAGTCACCATGAAGCCATGACAACCGGTTGAAATGTGAAATGTTGACAAATCAACAATTGTGTTGTCTACCCGAAGCCAAACAACAGCCAGTTGGATTGATTTGTTTCGTTTTTCTTTGAGGGCAGATTTGTTCAATTGTTGAAGCATGTAGACACAAGTCTTCCAGGAACCATACCGTTTCTTTTCTTCACAGAGTACAGACCGATTGCAAACGTATTATCTCATTTTTATCCTGATTTTTTCCTAACCACTCCGGGCTATTTGTAGAGCAAGTAGTATCCTATCTGTTTTATATAGCATAGGCAAAACTATCCCAAATAATTTACTCTCTGTTCTTTAAGTGGAACTGGAGAAACTACAATTTTTATCCCTCGAAGAGTAGAGTATAAATTTTGTCTGGCCCAAATAAAATGTTCAGCGAATAGTGTTCAGTTAGCATCTCTTATGGTGCATCACCAACGGCAGAGACTCCAGGTTCCTGTTAGATTTTCGCCCGTACATCCACAGGCAGGTGCTGAGCGCCCTCGCCGACCAGCCCAGTGGTGGACCAGCATGTGATTTTCCATTCGGCACCCGGGTTTTTCTCCCTTTACCTCAAATTAAAATAGTTCTCCCTTCCAATCCATGGTTCCCATGGACGGATCCAACCAGGATGTCTTGACTAACCTATCAGTTCCAGTAGACTGATCCTACCAGAATGCCTTCACGAAACTTGTAGAGCTAGGGAAGCTTAAGAAAGTAATTTGGTCAGGCTCATTTGGGAAGTGTTGTATTCCGGACATGAATCCCTGTCTGTGTCACTCCAAAGCCTTTTCTTCCAACCATTTATGAAAAGAAGCCAGACGGAGAAAGACAAGTACCATGTGATTTCACTTATATGTGGAATCTAATGAACAAAACAAACCGAATAGAAATAGACTCGTAGAGACAGCTATCGTAGGGGAGGGGGTTTGAGAGGCTGGGCGAAAAGGCGACGGGATTTAGCAAAGGGAGAAAAGACCTCCTCACAGACACAGACAACGGTCATGGCGATTAGCAGAGGGATGGGGGTGGGAGGAAGAACAGAGCAAAGGGGGATACATGGTGACGGAAGGGGACTCGACTTGGGGTGGTGGGCGCACAGTACAATACACAGGTGATTTTTATAGAATCGTGCACCTGAAACCTATAAAATTTTATTAACCAATGCAATCCCAGTAAATGCAGTACAAGGATAAAAAATAAAAATAAAATATATTTTCATATTCTATGTCAAATCCTAAAACTCTGATCACTGTGGAGCTTCCCACACAGGGCACCACGGTTGTCTGTTCCCTGGGGAAGGGCAGAGGCCAACCAGGAAAGGGACCTGTTGCTCAGTGTTAACTACTAAACCCAGTCTTGTAATTTACTTCATTTATTCCCTCGACGCAGTGTTCTTAAAAGCCATGTATTATTGAACAAGAAAACGATGTTTTAAATTCTTTGGGCTCCCGTGAAAACAGCAAGCGCTGGCCCTGCATCCTCGGGCTGGATGGAGAGGACCCGCCCCCTGCGTCGGACTCACCAGCAGGCTTCGCTGAGCACCCGCCGTGCAGATGACCACACAGACTCAGGGGCCTTCACCGAACGTGCGGTCCAGCGCACGGCTTGGATATTAACTACGTAATAAGGAGTGTGGTGTGCAGACCTGCGGGGTGCCGTCTGGGACATTTCCCAGGGAGCGAACACGGTCTGGGGCCCAGGGAAAGCTATTCATCCACAGTGACAATGTATTTATCCTGCAACCTGCAGTGAGACTGCGAGTTAGCAGGAGGAGAGCAGAGCCAGGCAGCTGGAAAAACATATTCAAGGGCTGTGGTTGGTTAGTTTTATGTGTCAGCTCGGCTACACTGCAGTTCCCAGTGATGCGGCTAAATGTGAATCTAGGTGTTGCTGTCAAAGTATTTCGGAGATGTGGTTCACATCTCCTATCAGTTGCTGATAAGTACAGGAGATGTTCCTTCCTTACCCGGGGAAGCCTCTTACCATCAGCTGAAGGGCCTTCAGAGCGAAACAGGGTTTTCCCCGAGAAAGAAGAAATTTCATTTGCCAACTGAAGCTTCAGCTCTGGCCTGAGAGTTTCTAGTGTGCCTGAATCGACAAATGTCAGACTTGCTACGCCACAGTTATGTAAGACAATTCTCTGAAATAAGTCTCATAGGTATTCACACACACACACACACAAATATGCACATACTTTTTTCCCACAAGTATGTGCACGGATGTGTACGCATGCTAGAACCCTAACTTATACATGTCGGTACCAGAAGTGGGGCACTGCTGTGACAAATACCTTAAAATAAGACAGTGGCTTTGGAGTCAGATAATGGGCTCAGCCTGGAAGAATTTTAAGGCACATGACAGAAAAAGCATAAAAGATTATCATTCATGCTCAATGGTTTAGTTTGAAGTTTCCTTGACCCGCGAAATGGGGTTAATCAAGTCCTCATGGTTCAGTGGAACCCGCCTGAGAATCTTTTCCAGAAATTAATAGGTATTGATTGATTACTTGTCCTAATAAATGAATGCTTTATTTCTAAGCATACCCAGCTAGTCATATGACTGAGCATAATCCTCTGCAAACAAAAAGAACAAAAAAGAAGGTTCAAAACTCCACCTGTGACTACATTCGGTAAAGGAAAGCTTAATCTAATCCTTGAAAACTTGAGTACTTTTTGCCAGTTGTTTAATCACGTCTAATTTACAGTTAGGGACCTTCATTTTCAATCTTCATTAACAAGCACAGGGCAATAAAGATGGATTACTATATTAATAAAACAGAATTATTATGTGTTATTTATACAGGACAGCAATAAAACCAGGCCAGGAAGATTAAGCACTCAGCATGCGGTAATTTATGTCAAAGTAATGTCCTACTTTGAAATCAGATTCTGGTTTAAACAATGAAGTAGGACAAACATTCAAAACAGCAAGCGGGGAGGGCGGAAAAGCAAAAGGCCAGCTGTGTGGAGAATATTGGAAATCTGTGGACCTATGTAAAGGAGAGATCACTGGGGGGATGTCACCTCCAACAGAGAAAGGTGACCCAGGGCTCACCTTCTCTCTCCCTCTTAATCCTCCATCTTTGGCCAAGGTCATCCCAGAAGCGACCTTCAGAAGAGCAAGCGAGGGGAAGTGAGCCAAGTGTCCTCTGAGCCGTCTCTGATGCTCCGTCTGGCCCTGACCCTCTGAGTCACCAGCTGGAGAAACACAGAGAAAACACTTCAGTGGACTTCGAGTATTCAGTTCTTAAAGGAAGAATCTCCACAATCAAAATACGGCTTGAAAAGAAAGCCAAATGCTAGGCACAGGCTGCCTTCCCCTCCTGCGTTCCTGCAGACCAAAACTGGCAGGTAGGGCTTGGAGACGACATGTGGAGAACAGGTGAGCAGTATGGCTGATTGCAGTGCCCCTGACCTCCCACTTGGAAAGGCGTGTCAAGGCTGTAGTTTCTCACCTGGGGCCCCACCCAGAGGGCTGCCACAGTACACCGGGAGACAGCGAGAGCCGGGGCTAGAAATCGATGGCATCACTCTGGCGAAACGATTTGACGGAATAATTTTGGAGGAAAGTTTTTTATTTTACGTTTCTACACTGAAGAGGTCTTGTCACACTCACCTGCTACCCAAATTACTTCCTGGGTGCAAGCCTAGCAAGTGGAACGTGCTATGGGCAGTGAGCGACTGGCAGGTTTTGGGCTTCGCGCCGCAGGTGAGTGAAAGAGGGTGAGTCCTCAGAGGGGCAGAACAGACTAGGGCCTTGTCCTCATCCTCGAGACGGGTGTTTTTCCAGAGCTGGAAGTTGCCATTTCTCTCCCCCGAGTCTACTTTTTCTGTTACATACACTTGCACACACACACACACACACACACAAAGTTATCGGCTCACCAAAATGATCTCAATTTCCTTTCACAAATGTGTTCAGATAACTTTTCGTAAAATGCGTGACCTCCATATTGTCACATTATAAAAGACATATCTGTAAGAGTATCGTCGTATATGTTACTTGAAAATTCATGCACGAAACCCGACACTGTAAAGATAAGTCCATATCCAATGTCTGAAGCCCACTGGAAAGGGTGCCTTTGGGGGGGCGGGGGCGGAGAAGAGGGGAAGGACCGGTGAAGACTGGGGGCAATACAACCACAGCGGGGCCGTGCGTGGACTAGTGATGGGGGCAGGCCACACACACACTGGAGAGAAGGACTTATTTAGTTCTCTGGACATGTTTTCTAATCTTTTAGTGAAAAAAAATACTGGAGAAAATGGCATGTAGACTTTGTAGTTTGTGTCACGTATTCTTATAAATTGCTGGTGAAGGGAACAGTAGGAAGCTTTCCTGCAAAAGATACCTGTTAGCAAATATTTTCTGACCCTTGAGACGTGGCAAATACAAACTCATCTACCTAACCGAGACTAGGCCAAGCTGGACACTGGCCCAGCGACGGGGCTGGTGCTGTCCCAGTATCACTATGGGGCAGCCACAGGATGGCCTGGTGGCCCCGGCCTCTGGGTGCAGACAACTGAAACCCCTGCATGGACTTGTGGGATGAGCCCAGAGGTCAAACCAAAACCTAAGACGAGTCTGAACACCAGTATTAAAAACCTAACATTAAAAAGCCATTACTCATCCAATAAAACGAATGCAATAAAAACTGAAAAAGAAGATTCTATAATGAACATGCCTGGAATTGCTCACAGACACCTTATTCTTCACTCACATTTGCTCACTTTGCCTGAAGAAGCATCTTAATTCTTCTATTAACTCAGATGTGGCTAGGTGACTTGCTTTAAAAAAATACTGTATGAGTCTCCTGCTTGAATATTTCTTGTGATATCTGTCTGTCTGTCTGTCTACCTACTGTCTTTCTATCACTTATGTCTATGTAGATATTTGAACCCAGACCCATTCCCTGTGACTTCTACACAATCATCCTGTCTTTTCCCTTCAACAGACTCAAAATACAGCTCTTTCTGACACATAATTGCTCTCTGAATACTTTAAAACAAATACCATGTGTCTTTTTTGTCTTCTGTTCTACCCAACCTCATAACTGTTACGTGGCATAAATGTCAAAATCCTCACCATCGCTCCTACCTTTGCTATGTCTCCAAAGCAGCGAGTAGGGAAATCTTAAAATGGAGGAATCAAACTTTACATTGTTGGGGAAAAAATCTGTGAAACAGTCCTAAGCCTGGGACCACAACGAACCCCACTCTTGGTACCCACTTTTCTTCATGAGGACTTAAAGAAACATCACAAGATATGGGGTCCTAAAATCAGAACGAAGGAGCCAGAGTAGGGTGGGGGGTGGGGATCATTCTCAGTCAAAAGTCCGGGTGCAGAGCCTGTCTCCGCCCCTCTCGGTTGGTCTGTTCCAGGAGCAAAGTAACCTGAACCTTCCGGGAACTGGCTCAGCCAGCGTTCACAGGAGGATTCCGAAGACTGGCTTCCACGGTAAAGCACGGCGGAAGGAATTACGGAAATAAACTCAGAGAGGGATGCTCCATGATGTTTGAAAATAATGCTAGAATATATTTCCAGAAAGCATTACCAAACTTTGAATCATACATTTTGACAAAACAAATATTTAAGCATAACTCTACCAAAAGTGTGAATTACATTCACCCAGTGGCAAAGATTATTTTTGAAAAGACATGTCTCAGCAGCAGTCGTGTGAGCTCATTAACCCTCAAGGCCAAAAAAAAAACAAAAAAACCCTCTCTGCTTCTGTATTATTTCTCTATGGCATTCTTTCTTCGTTTTTGTATGAGCTATTTAATTAAACGGGTCTCCAGTGAAGAAAGGGATACAGTGTTTTGTAAACTTGGTTGACAGTTTGCAATTGATGGGCGGAGGGGGTTTGCCTTAAGAAGAGAACAGGAAGTCAATAGAATAAAACCGTGAGCTGCACGAGAACGTCACTCATATAAGAGAGGTGCTGATGTTGGTGGGAATTAGAAGGACAATTATTATTCTAGGCAGAACAGTGTCAGGTGGCATCTCGATCCATCACGGTTACCTGAAAGGGGCCCTTTTCCCTGTTTTAACTGGTGCACGCGCGCGCGCGCGCACACACACACACACACACACACACACACACGGCGCAGGAAGGCCAAATAGCAGGGCGTTGATGCGCCCTGGCACCACGGAGTTGTGGGAGGAGGGCATTGTTGCTTGAATGTGACACCCCCTGGCTGAGTGACTTACAGAGTAGTCATTGTCCAACTTTAGAAACAGGTCGATGCTGGCCCACCCAGCACGGCAGAGGAGGGCTGCAGTCCAGTCAAAGACCATCTCGGAGGCCCAGCCTCTTGAGCCGGCGGAACTTGATCTCCTCCCGGAGCGATGGAAGGAAGCGGCGAGGGGACGGTGTCTGAGCCAGCGGAGTGCCCCTGCAGCCCGACCCTGGACTCGGCCCGGCAAAGAACTGCGGCTGCTGCCTCCTGACCTTTCCGTTAGGAAAGGAAGCAATAAAAGCAAGTGGCCACAGCAGCCATCACACCTGTCGCTGCCAGAGAAGGGGACAGGGAGCATTCAGAACGGGAGAGCACCGCGGCCCAAAGACAGAGGTGCAGAGAATTCACAAAGCACCGGGCAGCCGCCGGCAGACCGGCCTCGCCTTGCATCCAGAGCAACTGCGACTAATTGAATCAAGCCAACTATTTCCATCAACGAATGAAAGGGTGGGTCTAGCTATGAATTCTTTTCTCTGTCTGATATGATTCACGTTGCATGAATCTACAGAAGGCCACTCAGTAAGCAGTTAAGCATGATACACTTGGCATTGATGAAAGAATTTGCCACGTGGCAATGAAGCTTTTAAAGCCGGACCGCACGGTGTGGGCTCTGGCTTTGATCACGCCCCCGTGAAGGCCGTCTGGGGGGAACGGAGAAACATGTTTATCCATCAGGTAGTTAGCCCTGCTGTCTTCAGCACTGAGGCAAATGCGAGAACGCCTCGGCCTGACTGAGGATCCAGTCATACTCCCATATAATTCTTTAAAAATAGCTTGACTAATTCTGTTGGCTTCAATATTCAAAGATGACGCTAAGATTTCATGATCGCATTAAGTACCTCATGTTTTTATTACAAATAGTTTCGCCCAGTCCTCTCGAGTGCTTACCTCGACTCCGATGTTCTACACCACTCTGCGTTCTGCGGCACATTCACATTATACAGAACGGTCCCAACAAGGTCTGACACAAATAACGCCCCTCGTTTATCACAGACTCTTCTCTTGCAAAATCATGAGCATGTAATTATTTTTTTAAGGTTTTATTTGTTTATTTTTAGAGAGAGGGGAAGGGAGGGAGAAAGAGAAGGAGAGAAACATCCATGTGTGGTTGCCTCTCACGTGGCGCCCACTGGGGACCTGGCCTGCAACCCCAGCATGCGCCCTGACTGGGGATTGAACCGGTGACCCTTTGGGTTCGCAGCCCACACTCAATCCACTGAGCTACACCAGCCAGGGCTAATTCTGTAACATAACTATATTACACTCAAGCACATCACATGATATTTGAGGTGAAATATTCAAATTAAAACTATACATTATGACACCCATATTATGACCACACTCATGCAGGCCTTACTTATGCCAGACCCTGTACATCACCACAAAAACATTGAGAAAGAACCACAAACACCCCCAGATTCTCAAACCCTGTTAGGTTTTCTGGTGCCAACCAATGGAACCATAAGAGTTAATGCAAGCCCTGGCAAAGGAATGTTACTCTTAACAAATGCGTTTGGAGACGAGAGAATAATTTCTTTCGACGAGTCTCAATGACGCTGCAGGAAAAGGAGAGGTGGGGCCATCGTGGAATGTGTGTAACTACTGTCACCACGAAGACAGACTTCCACGAGAAGTGGTTTCTGAGCACTTCCTGCCTTCGACAACATCATCTCCCAAGGCCTCCCCCTTGAAGCTGAACTATCTCTAAATTTGCATTTGTCACCATGGGTCGTTGGCTCGTTTAGGAACACTAAGGCTGACCGTCCTAATTAGTCTGCAGGGTACTCACTTTTCACCCGTAAGACAAATATTCATCTTTTCTTTTCAGCCCAGATAGATGAAAAATTATTTAAATGGAAAATACAGAGTAAGTTTACTGTGAAAACAAAAACTTAGAAGAGAGAATTCTGATTCATCAAGGCTTGCATTCACATAATTAGGACTGAACCGTTACACCCTGTAGAGATAGGGGCACGCAGCATCCTTAAATACGTGTCTCCCATTACACCATTTGCCGTTTAACGCTCGATAAAATACAACACGATTCTGCGTAATAGAATGGTGCTTACATCTCCCAGGCCACACCCGTTATTCTAGTCTCAAAACAATGAGCAGCAGTAGCATTGGCAGGAAGGAGTGGAGTCCAACCCCGCTCCGCCCTGCCCCCTGCTCTGTGTGCCATGGTGTGGCTACTGGGAGGTCAAGAGAGGCCATCTCCAAAGTCATTGCCAAATTCCTCAGCAGTGTGTCTACTTTCCGTGCTTTTCTAAGCATTGTCCTAGAGTTTCGGGTTCCCGAGTGCTCCTTCTCATTCCACATTGCAACAACACAGCTGACCTACTTCCAAGTGCAGAGCTTGCATCCACCTGGGCTGAAGGGCCCCATCGCCTCACCTGCCTCCTTGACAGCAGCCGAGCAGAAACTCCGAGCGAAGCTCATTATCCGAAGACTCCAAGTCCGCACATTAGCCGCCAGGTAAAGCGGTCATTATTTCCCAAGGGCAAGGGTGACTTTTCAAGTGTTTTTTTTCAAAGCTGCCTTTGATTGTAAGGATAGAGCTCCCAACACCTCTTCCTCCGGCTGGGATCCTTTTCCCCCCGAGCAAAAGCCGTCGGTGGGAGAGGCAGGCTGGTGCCGAAGAGCGAGTGTTCCTAAGAGTTTCTAAGTCTAGGAGGAATTGTCCAGAAAGCTACTCCACAAAAACTGACAAAATACACTTCTGATGTGGGCCATGTGTTCAATAAAATGCCAAGATTGCCTGCACTGTTAGGTTTATTTTATTCGAACCCTTTTTCTGTAGGGAGAATTTGCAAATCAAGGGTGAAAATTCTATTGTAAGTGCCCTGATGATACACTATTGATCACGAGAGCTCTTCGATCACATAAGAATGGAAAGAAATTGTGAACGTTAGAGAAGTATGTTTGTATATGTACAGAATATGTAATTTATACCAATATAGATCGAGTTCTCATTTTACAAGTAATTCATTTTTTGTTGTTGTTTTTATTCATATCAGGAGCTTTGATCCACTTTCTAAAGCTAGCTAAATTTATGCATTCTATCTTCTCATTTTTGTTGGTCAAGACGACACTTCTAATTTCCTTCAATTGATTATCATGATTCAAGTTCATCTACTTACAATTTATAATTATTTCAGGAAGGATTCCGTGACACTTTGCTGGGGGGGGGTGGAATTTCAACTTTCAATTACCTTCTTTTATCTTTTATGCTACAAGGCATCTGGGTCTTCCCTTTAGCTTTGCCTCGCTGCTTTCCAGAGTGACA
>PVKM010049482.1:0-10941 GCA_004027735.1 Carollia perspicillata
TGCTCTGTGGGAATTTTCTGCATAAAATACAACAATGGCAAATGTCTCTATGACAGGAAGATCTTGCTCGGATGGACTGGGAAAACCTAAATTCCAGTATCGAAAAACGGGCCAAGGCAATACAAAGCTGATTCCCACAAGAGAAAATGCAATCAGTAAACAAACCTGGACACAGCCACCTCACCAATAACTGAAATGCACAGGAGACAAGATACCCATTTTACCCCTCTAAATTTAAAGTTAAAAGATGAACTGCCTAGAAACAAACCCAATGCCCACTCAACAAAATGAGACCCATCCCTACCATGGACTATGATAACCGCTACGACACAGACAAACCTTAAGGATATCGTGCGTGGTGAAAGAGGCCAGTCACAAAAGACCACGTATGCAGGTTCCCATCGAGGCAAACCCAGGGAGAGGACATGTGTTCATGGTGGCCGGGGGCTGGGGCCGGAAGGAGAATGGAGAGTGACTGTAAACATGTTTCTTTCTGGGATGATAAAAATGTTCCAGAATCATAAGTAGTGATGGTTGCATCACTATTTATGAATGCATTTACAAACTACTGAACTACACAATATAAAAGGGTAAATTACGGTATGTGAACTTTATTTCCTTTTTTAAAAACCTCATGGAATTGACAAAAGAAACAAACGGCCCACCCAGTGCAGGCCTGGTGGAGACAGCGCCTCCGCAGCCACCAGCAGCAGCCTGAGATGGCGGGCTCCTCTCTTGGAGGGAACGGTGGGGAGGGTGTACCAGGAGCGCTAACAATGTCCACAGCCTCTGGATTCAGGATTCCAGCCCAGGGGGTAATGTTAGGGAAATAATTCAGAAGAAAGGAAACCACATATACAAAGACATTCAGTGAGATGTTTACATTTGAAAACCACCTGTTTTTTACTTCATACAAAGGGAAATAAAATGCAAATTATGATTTGACAGTTCTATGTAATATTAGACAGCCATTAAAAAGTATTGGTGTCTGTATATGTTTTTAAATGTTTCCAATATAATAAAAACTAAAAAAAAAAAAACTAAACTAAAAAAAAAAAGACTAAATTTTTGCCTATTTTGCATAATCATAACAAAAAATACATTATTTCAGGTAAGGGCTGCAAAAGAATATTTAAAAAATAGTGGCTATAACCAATATGCTGTGCACTGGAAACTAATACAAAATAACACTGAATATAAACAGTACCTGAAAAATGAAATAAACCAGCTGATACGCAAATTTAAAAAGTAATGGCTGTGTCAGTGTGCTGGTGCTGGAAGCAACTTATCTGCTCTCTTTCCCTATCCTTTACTGCTGTGATAATGCTTATGCAGTAAGCATAAAAAATACATAAAAATAAAATTCAAAAAAGACCATACCTCCTAGACCTTAAGGCCTATTACTTATTAAAGAATGAAATAACTACAATGGACCTTTAAGTATAGGTGGGAAATAATAAAGATAAAAGATCAGATGTAATTAGTTCATTCAGAAGTCAAATTCAAGATGCCAAAGTAAAACAACAGCAAATGCGTGTCACTGATTTATCCCTGACTTTTGTGTGAAAGACTTAGGGAGACACAGGTTACTACTTCTAATACCCTGGCACCCCGGAGAAAAGAAGAGAAACTTTTCTGTTTCAATTTCAGGAGAAAATGCTGAGGCACCAAGGTCTGGGCCAGGACTAAGTTCACTGAAAGCCAGAGAGCAGCTTCACCTTGTCTACAATTCTCCCTGTGACACCCATGCCGTTGAGGATCGTGACGTTGACGATGGTCGGCATTCCTCCATAGTAGATGGGCTGGGAGCAGTAGGGCCACATGTAGGGACACTCAGTCAGGTCTATGTAGCTGGGGCTCAAACTGAAACAAAGAACACAGTGTTAAGGGTTCAGCGTGCTGGAAAACAACACTGAAGTGGCGTAACTGTGTAGGGAGAGTCAACACTGTGGACCTGAGCCTTAGAAGGACCTGCTCGCCAGGCTGCTCTCAGCAGGCATCTGGGAATTTAGCTTTGAAAGGCCCCCTGCACTGAGCAGGTCACCGGGCCAGCTTGCCTGGACTGTCCAGTACAAACAAGGAGATGGTGTGCAATACCGCCTTCCTTCTGCGAGTCTGGAACTTTGGTGGCTGTAGCTTGCAGAGAATGTGGACGTGACCGGCCCCACTGAGTGAGTGCCTCAGACTCAAGGAGTCTCAAATCACTGGGGCAAAGATGGACTTTTTAATAATCCAGCTGTGACACATGGGCGATCACTTGGCAACAGATAAAGTTACATCCATACCTCACACACACACAAGAATGAACCCCAAATGGATCATGAAGTCTCAAGAGAATAAAAAGAAAGCAAACAAGTATTAGAAGAAAGCATGGGTGAATTTCTCTTCCATCTCAGTGCAGAAAAAAGCTTTCTGTGACTCAAAACCCAGGAACAACAGCAACAACAGACTAGCAACATTGGCTATTTAAAAAAACTGCATGGCAAAACACTTCATACAAAATCAAAAGACAAATGACAAACTGGGAAAAACATCTACAAATATGTATCACCAACAAATAGTCACTAACCTTAATGTATGAAAAACCCTTAACAACCAAGGGACCAAAAACCCCAGAGAAAGATGGGGAAAACAAATGAGGAGACCCTTAGGAAGAAAGGTATAAACATGGCTGTAACTACAGACAAAAGTGTTCAAAAGCTCACTCCTAACTTGAGAAATGTGAATTACAATAATATCAAGAAACCATTTCTCAACAATCAGGTTGGCGGAAAGTAACAAGCATGATAGAACTTTCTGCCGATGAGGCTCTGGGAAAACAGACACTCACGAATCGCTGTGGAATATAAAACAGACGCAATCCTTCTGGGGGGAATGGAGTGAAACCTCACAAAGCCCCTTCACCCAGCAATCCCACTTTTAAGAATTTTCTCTAAAGACACGGCTTCAACAAAACTAAAATACTAGACACAAGGTTATTCTAAGCAATACTTCATAACTCCAAAATACTGGAAACAATTTAAATGCCCAAATATAAATAAATGGATGAATAAACTATGGTACAACCATACTATGCAGCCATAAAAAGAAGGAAGGTCTCTATGAATTAATACAGAGTGATTTTCAGGACACTGTTAAGGGAAAAAAGAAAAGTGCAAAGAATATTTGTAGTAATGCTATCTTTTGTGTAAGAAAGGGCACATAAGAAAATACAGGCTGGACAAGTAGGTTTACAGTTTTAAGTATGCAAAACAGAGTCCGTTTTTGTGTTATTATTAATTACTGTATTATTTTCCATACCAACAGCTGTAAACCTACATTTGCTCACCCTGTATACATGTATCTGTTCATTTGTGCAAAAAAGAAATACAAGAAAGATAAACCAACAACTGATATTGTTACCCACAGGGGTCAGGGGGACAGTGTGGAGAGAATGGGGGAGTGGGAACAGGGACGGACAGACGAGGTCACATTTGTGTGCAGCTCTGACCTCAGAGCCATGGTGATACTTCACATCCCCGACACATAACTAGTTGAAATCAACCAGAAGGTGGGGGAATCCAAAAAGAGATACGAACATTGACAGGTGACCTCAACTGTATTAAAACTGACTAGCAAAACCACACTGATGGGATGCAGGACGAAAAGAATTAACCTAACTTCGGAAAACAGTATGACTACATTCTGTAAAGCTAAAGATAAAAAGAACTCAACATAAATACTATACTCAAGTTAGTAAATTTGTTTTTGCAAGGGCATGGGCTCAAAAACTACTCAACACGTGTACACTAGGACAGGGCAGATGAGTAAACATATTGCAGATAACGAAGGCCAGGTTTCCTGCTGTTGGAGAGGAGCTACAGGTAAGGAGAGGGGAGACCAGGCTGAGAACTGTGGTGTTGGGTGGGATCTGAGACAGACAGATTCCTGGTTCTAGCAGATCTGCAGAGAGCTCTATCGAGAAACAGGCATGGATATGTGAGCGCACAGACGTTTCCTAGTGCTGCCTGCCAAGGAGGCCGAGGAACGACGACGAGCACAGTTGCAAGGAGCACACCAGGTGCCCAGGTGCTGGTTTCTCCACACCGCTCTCCAACGAAAGGACCCAGGCTGCTCGGAGAAAGAACTGAGACCAAGGCTGAACATGAACATGTTGTGCTGCCAAAAAGTGAGAAAAAGTACTCAGAAAATGATGGAGACATCTGAAAAGACACAGGAGCCAACTAGAAGGAGCTCACATTGGCCAAACTTGGGACAATTTGAGCAACAAAATAAACAATGATATTACTGGAATGTAACCCACAGAGTCAAATAAATACCTGTGTTTCCATGCTGAATAAATAAGTAAATGGAAGAGAAGAGACAGCTCTTCCTTACAGCAGAATTTGAATTCATGAGTGAGAGAACTACAAAGTTGCCATGGGGCAACCTCTGTAGTACTAATCCCTACAGGCAAGGACCATCCATGGGTGTTAAAATTAGTGAGTGAAAATATGTTAAAAAACATCTTCTGAAAGTGAATCCCCACAAGTGACACTTTGTACTCACAAAGGGACAAACGGTAACTGCAGTGGAGGAACCTGGCAGATGCCATCTAAGGCAGGCTCCAGGGGCCATGCTGCTCAGATCTCCTGCTGCAGAAGCCCAGCTATGGACACCTCCCGCTGCTGCCCCTCCTGACCCCCAACTAGCTCTGTGCCAAGGCCCCGCTTCCCCCCGCATCACCCAGGGCTGCTCCTATCCAATGACGGAACACACAGGGGTACTAGGGCAGGCCTGTCCCTCTGGGACAGGGGTTCCTCTGACAGATGACTTTGGTGCAAGGATCCCCCATCATCAGAAACGTTTTCAGACCTGTGCTGCAGCCTGAGTGCCTTCCTCTGTAACTCTCCTTCCTCCCACCTCTTTTCACAGGCACTGGGTCAGCATGGCAGTCCTAAGACTCTCTCCTGCCTCTTCCTGCCTCCTTCCCTTCATCTTTCAAAGGCCTCTCTCCCCCAACAGATCTCTTGGGCAGCTAACCCCATCTCAGGGTCTGCTTCCTGAAGGGCCTGGACTGACACATCACCTAGATTAAACGATGCATATGAACTCTTGCCAGTAATGAGAAGAAGAACACTAAGGAAGTGTCCTCAATTGGAGGAGACCGAGGAGACCTGACAACTAAACACAATGTGAGATGCCAGACTGGATACTGGGCCAGGAAAAGGACAGCAGTGGGGTAACAGGTGAAAACTGAATACAGCCTACAGATTAATCAATGGTAATGTACTGACTGACCTCCAGGCTTTGAGACTTATACTACAGGGTGGGGCAATAGTAGGTTTACAGTTATTCGTACAGAAAATGCAATAAATAAATACCTTATTTCACTGTGTATAACGTGCACCCATGTTTTTGGCCCAAACTTTCAAGAAAAAAAATCTTTCAATTTTTTAATTCAATTACTTATTTACATTTAGAAACAAAACTGTTTATTGTATTCCAGGATATTATTTTGCATATGGGTATCATTAATGCTTTCTAGAGTTACACTTTTAACACATAAGCATAAATAAAAAAATTAAAAACACTTATATAGACACAGAATTAGTACTACTCACGTATAATGCGCATCCTTATTTTTCCCTCAAAAATTTGGGCAAAAAAGTGAACATTATACATGGAAAATATGGTAATAATGTAAGAACAAACTCTGTTTCGGTACAACTATGAACTTACTTTTTGCCCACCTCTGTATGGTTATGTAAGATGTTAACATTAGGAAGAGCTGGGTGAAGGACAATGGATCCTCATGCACTACTTCTGGAACTGTGTTGTAAATCTAAAATATTCAAAATAAAAAATAAAAAAAATTTTCTTACCAAAAATACATAACCTCAAGCTGATCATAAAAAAGCATCAGCCCTCACTGGTATGGCTCAGTGGATTGAGCACCAGCCTGCAAACCAAAGGGTCACCAGTTCAATTCCCAGTCAGGGCACATGCTTGGGTTGTAGGCCAGGCTCCTAGTACGAGGCTCATGAGAGGTACCCACATATTGATGTTTCTCTCCCTTTCTCCCTCCCTTCCCCACTCTTCAAGAGATAAGGAGGCAGTGACCTACAAAGGAGTTCTCATAAGATTGTCAGCTGATTTCTCAAAAGAAACCTTGCCTAGAAGGCACTGGAAAGTATTCCAAGTCATGAAATGCAAGGATCTACATCCAAGATTACTCTATCCAGCAAAGCTTTCATTCAGAATGGAAGGGCAGATAAAGTACTTCTCAGATAAGGTCAAGTTAGAGGAGTTCATCATCAAGAAGCCCTTATTATACAAAATGTTAAAGGGACTTATCTAAGAAAAAGAAGATAAAAAACATGTACAGTAGAATGACGGCAAACTCACAATTATTAACAACCAAACCTAAAACAAAAACAAACTAAGCAAACAACTAGAACAGGAACAGAACCACGGAAATGGAGATCACATGGAGGGTTAGCAACAGGGGAGTGGGAGGAGGAGAGAAGGGGAAAAGGTACAGAGAGTAAGCAGCATAGATGGCAGGTAGAAAATAGGGGGAGGGTAAGAATAGTATGGGAAATGTAGAGGCTAAACAACTTATAAGTATGACACACAGACACGAATGAAAGGGGGTGCGAGGGGGTGTGCAGGGTGGAGGGAAGGGGGAAAATGGGACAACTGTAATAACATAATCAATAAAATATATGTGTTTTAAAAAGCGTCAGATAAACCCATGACAAGAGAGTATCTACAAAATAAGTAACCTGCACTCCCAAAGGAGTCAGTCGTAAAGGACAAGGCAGGTGAACTGTCAAAGGCTTAGGAAACCAGGAAGATATGACAACTAAATGCGACGTGGGGCCTGGATCCTGGACTGAGCAGAGACCACGAGGGGAAAACTGCAGAGCTATGACTAAAGCCTGCAAGTTTATTACAGTATCAATGTTCACTTCTTAGTTTTAATAGTTAAACTGTGGTCATCTAAGACGTTGGCATTACAGGAAGCTCAGTAACGGGTATATGAGAATGCTCTATATCATTTTTGCAAATTTCTGTAAACCCAGTGTTATTTCCAAAGAAAGTTTTAATAGGAAATCATTTGAAACCATTCATATCAAAAATAACAGAACATCAGGAAGTAGAGAGCAGTTAAAAGTTCTGGAAGCCAAAGCGGCAGAGTGAAGCTCTCCATGGCGACCCTGAGTGTAGTGTGACCAGTGACTGGTTCCTGCTTGGAGGCTAATATTCTGTGCAGAGGGAAAACGCCGGCAGAACGCAGTGAAGACAAAGGCCTGGTCAAAAGGAAACACACTCACCTTGCCTGTGGTTTGTAACTGCTGAGGATCTGATAGGCTCTGAGGAGGTCCAGCTTGCCATGGCCTTGCTCAAACATATTGACACCAGGAAGCCTGCGGGCTGATGCAATCAGTGCCTGCTTCACACTAGCCGGGTTCACCAGTTCACGTTTCTGGACGGTGCTGGGGGGGAAATCATGTATTTTGCTCATTTGCTTGTAAAAGAGTGAAAAGCTGATTATTCCTAACCTGCAAATGTGCAAATGTGACCTCCAATCTTGTTTTGTCTGCAATGAAAGCTTCTTTGGTAGGGATAAAAATGAACATCTCTCATTTCTGTACCACCTTCTGGAGTGACCAGTTATTAGCCTCCCACACGGCTTCTGAGAACAGTGACTCACAGGCAAGTGCTTGTTTATACCAAATGGGTCAGAAAAATATATTTTTCCAACTAAATCGACCTTACACCATCGTAAGAGGCAAGAACGGGTAAGAGGTACTGGCTCCTCAGGGTAAGCCAGGAGGAAGAAGACAGACTGGGACACGACCTAGCTGGGAAAAGCAAAGGAAAACAGATGGGTTCCGGAAAGGGAAACCGACGCAAGACGGGCCAGAGGCACAGCACTGGGTGAAGGCCCCGCCTCCACAGCGGAAGCCTGCCTTTTTGTCTAGCAGGCCTCTGTGGCCGTCACCTGGTGGATGCAGCCTAAGGGAACCGTGAGACCTGAGGCCCCCCTGAGTTTCACCATCGGGATGCATCAGGACAGACTGGGACACTCAGCTCTAACCGGCTAGGAACTTAGTGACACCTAGGCAGTATCAACTTCTTAAGAATGCTAGATTTAAAAATTCATTTTTATGTGTCCATGTATTATAAATACAAGTAAATTTTAAGCTCTAAATGCAGGGAAGAAAATGCAGTAAACAAAAAGAAAAACTTACTCTGCTAAGTCCCTAAATTTTTTTCTATAATGCCAATTGGTCTTGGGAGTGTATGCAGGTTGTTTTGTTTTTTTGAACAGGTCTGGATGGGAAATCTGACGTAAGGAGAAAAGAACATAAAGTGGGACCAATTCTCAACGAAAATAAAGAATTGCTAAAAGCTCAGCTACAGGTCAACAATCTTCCCCTCATCCTGTCAATAAAGCAAGACCAAAGGTCGGGTTCTAGCTCTTCACGGAGCTGGAAGCTGAGGAAGCAGTTCTTTGTTGCTCAGTATCTGTTCTGAGCTATTGTCAGGCCATAAAAATACTTCCAAACTATCACAGCGGCATTTTCATCTGTCGCAGGGAGATGAGGGGAGTGAAAGGTTTCCCTGGCATTGAAAATGTCTGTGCTTGGAGGTGCCGCTGGAAACGGAAAGCTCGCCCTCCGCATCTCCCGGCTCATCTGACAGGAGGGAGATTCGACATGCTTAACAGTGGAGTCCGAAACCACACCCCTGCTAAGAATCACAGCACGAGAGACGTAAATCAGTGTTTTTTGTTCACCATCAACACTAGTGGAAGCAAGGGCACTAGTACAGGAGCCCAAGTGAGCCGGGTAACTCCACAGTCTGCATTCCCTTCCCTCTTCTTTCACTGTATGTATCTATCGGGGGTGAGAAACACAGCTGGAACAGAGAGACTATGTTTCCACCAGGCACGTGGTTATTCTTCAAAGACTACTCTGGCCAACGTCAACAATTTCAAGAATCTGGCTCCCAACTACATAGGAAGAATATGAAAGGAGGAAAGAGGTAAACATCTACCTTTATGGAGGATTACTAATAAAAACATCTCTGGCATTAGGAGCTAAAATCAACATAAATTTACTTGCTTTTAAAGAGAAATTTAAATATAAAAAACATTCATTATCATTTGCCTGTTCTAATTTAATTTTAAAATTAACATAAAGGGTAGCTTTAAAAATGTAGAGTTTTGTGTTATCACAACACAAAAGCTTCGCTAAAACCTCACGGTGTAAAATGCAAAATAAGTGCCCGCCCCTAAGACACCTTGTGCAACTCTGAGAGTAAGGCACCGTGGCCTAAGAGCATGTGCACATCAGTTCCAGTGGACTCTCTCTGAGAACGTCCGGTTTCATTAACTGCAAAATTAAGGGTCGATCACTAAGCTCCATGCAAACCACAGATGGGATTCAACAAGACAACGAGAGTAAGTGAATTACAGAGAAACCTGTCCCTCATAAAGCAGTGGTGACTGCCAGTCCCGCTTTGGTTTGAGAGCCCCTTAGCTAACAGAACATTAAAAGGTGCAGCCCCAAGGAAACAGGGAATATGGCAGGGAATAGCTTACTTTCTGATCCCTGCCTGACAGACACACTTGTCTGGGCACAACAAGCACAGACGTGGCACAGAAATGGTATAAAAGCAAACAAACAGGGACAAAGGGACATGGGGATCTCTGTACCACCCTCTCAATTTTGCTGTGAACCTAAAATTCCTCTAAGAAGTCTTTTAAAAAGACCGTAACAGGTATTGTCCTTATACGTTGCTTTAATGGTTCAGTTTACAGAGTGTGTTCCCACGCATACCCTGTAACTCTGACAAGAATCCTCTATCCAAAACGTGCTCTGACCTCTTCAGTAGTGATGCAGAAACAGATGGGGCAAGGTCACGTGAAGTGCTCCTGAACTCTAAGCTGGTGACAAGCAAGACTCAGCTCTCGGTCTGCTAGCTCCACTTTCTCTCTGCTAGGCAACACTCACCTTACTAGCAAGGTGACAGCACCGGCGACTACTGGAGAAGCCACACTGGTCCCCGAGAGGGCCCTGCACCCTCCTTTCATACCGGAGCCCCTCACTCCAGCACCATAGGTGACAATATCAGGTTTCACTCGGCCATAGCCTCCTGGAAGCTCCTGTAAGTAAAAGGAGGTCGGTCTGCACCACGGTGCACACACTGGCACACGGCTGCATGGGGTCAGCAGCGAATAAAACCAGAACAGAAGTGTGGGCCATTTAAATATAGTTAGTAAGGTACTGGCTTCAGTCTGAAATTCACTGCAATACAGAAAACAAGCTTAAGTGATAATGTAGAAAATACAATGATTTTTTGGAGTGTTTTATAATAAGTAGTGCAGTAGTAATGCTATAAAGCAATTAAAAAGTGACTATTTTAAGTTTTGTTAGCATGCAACACTAGAAATAAGAAACTAGTTTATCTCTAGATAACTTAAAAAGTAGAAATATCTTAGAAAAATCAGAAAATTAGTATTAAAAATTAGGAAAAGGATCATTTCTTTATAAGGAAAAAAGTACATAATATATATTACTGAAGATTTTAATCTGCCACCGAAAGGGAAAATAAAAACCACTCAGAATGATAAATGTAACTATATGAATAACTTAATATTTTAACTGAATACTCCGAAATTTCCTGGAAACTGAGGCAAAGTGACAATTGCAACAGGATCTTCTGTTCTGTAGAAAAAAGTACTCCAATGAAGTGAAAAAAACTTTCACGGCCATCAAAAATGGACTTCGCATCCATATGTGGGACACTGCATGAAGATATGTTCAATTACAGCTTTGCAGATAATTCAAACATTTCTCAAAATGCCATTAAGAAACAAGGCCCCGATAAAGGCCAAGGGAGTGAAAATGCATCACGACTCTGTGAAAGCATTTACGAGGCAGCCAG
>PVKM010049483.1:0-10937 GCA_004027735.1 Carollia perspicillata
CCTGGATTGTTTTTAATATTTTTTAAAATTATAAAAAAGGCTGTAGTGTTCACCTTTGATATATATCTTTCAGTACTTGCAAAACCATGTCTGCAGGATCTGTTTCCAGAAAAGAGCTTCCTGGACTAAAGCAGGTGTGTGTGCAAAGTAGGGATAGCTATTGCCAAGAGCCTTTTCAAGAGGTGATATCTGTTTACTAGCCCACCTGCAGGTGCCCAGAAGATTCCAGGTCTTTGCTTCCAAGCTCTTGAACAGCACATAGAATAAGAACCTAAGTGGCTTAAAACAACCACCATTGATTAAACTCATGATTTTGTGGGTGGGCAGTTTAAGCTGGACTAGGTAATGGTTCTTCTGGTCTGGCTGGGCTCAACTGATCTTGGGTGGTTCTCATCTGGCTGTGGTCAGCTGAGAGGGTAGGTGAGTTAGGAAAGTCTTGGCTGGCATGAATTACATATGCTCTACCTAATGTCTATCCCTCTATTCTAACCTTATTATCAGGGCAACAGGTCCCAAGAGAGGACAGAAGCACACAAAGTCTTTTGAGGCATAGGCTTGGAATTGGCCCACTGTTACCTCCCCTATATTCTGTTGGCCAAAACGAGCTACAAGGCTAGTCCAGATTTAAGGGCTGGCTGGGGACGTAGACCCTACCTCTTGATGGGAGGAGCAGCAAAGTCACATTGCAAAGGCCTGAACAGTGGGAAGGCATGAACTTAAGACCATGGATGCAATTAATCAACTGCATGGAAGATGTCCAGGCTTGGTTGTTAAAAGAAAATCTTGGCATTTGGGCACTGTTCTGATTTCTGAGACACCAGACATGAGTCATTTATTTTCATGATTAGAGGATTAAAAAGGTAGTGGGTGGTTGTGTCTGACTTTGAAAAGTGAGCATAGAAGCAATTGGTAGGGACCAATTCCTGCTCTCTTTATATTTATTGGTCTGGATGCAGATTTGGCTGCCATGATAAAGAGACCTAAAAGGAGCTAAATGTTCATTTCTTTTTCTACAAAAGTCTGGAGATGCAGCTTCCAATTATTCCCCAGTTATTAGGGTCCACGTGGGTGCATATTCTCCACTGGCTCCCAGAGGTCCCGCAGGTGCCTTTGCATCTGCCCTACCAGGGGTGTGATGGAGTCAGTACCCCCCAGATCGGCCCTCACAATCATGGGGAGTCAGTGAGCAAATACCCAGCTTACTTACCCCTTGGTTAGGGTTTCCGTGAAGTGTGTGTCCCATCCCATGTCCCAGAGCTGCCCAGCAGCAGTTACCCCTCCATCTCGCTTTCCATCTCCTCCTGTGTCCCCTCCCCACCAGAGCACTGCAGTCACATCTCCGTCGTCTTAGTGTCAGCTTCTGGAAGGACCAATCTAAGACAATACACAGGAACAATTATTACCACTTTCCTCCTCATTCTCTCCTTTGATCTTCCCAGTAATGCCGGAAGGGAGGGAAGCCGTGGCTTATTATTGTTGTCAGGAGTATTATCATTTCTATACAGCAATTGAGAAGCACCAAAGCTCAGACACTCAGAGAGGCAGGCGGCTTGCTAACGGCGGAATCGTGAACAAGGAGCCCCTGAGATCTGAGCCGAGGCCTTTTCTCACCACGTGTCACCCCCTCCTCGTGCCTCTACCTGCTTCTTGCCCTTTCAGTGGATGCTGTCCATGCCTGCATCACATGGCTCCTGCAGGTACCTGATAATGCTGGGAGTCTCTTTTGTTGGATTTGCAATGGCCTCAGTGGTGGCATTTTGGGCTTTGCCACCCTGTGATTTTATTTCTGCCTAAGGGGACCCTTGACACAGCTGAGCAAGGGACCTTTTCAAGTTGCCTGCATTATCCCAACCCTCCCAGACTACCTCCCCGTGAATATCTGGAGGTAGAGGCTATATATAGAGTTGTTATCTCTGACCCTGCCCAGGGATCCATCAAAATATCAGGGTAAGAGTTGGCATCCCACACTCCTGAGGATCAGCTGTTCAAGTTTTTATTTAACAGCCCCCCTGCAAAAGAGGAACAGGGTAGCAGAAGAGTCCTTTGTTGGATGGGCAATAGAAAGGTATAAGCAGGGTTTTATTTGGGAAAAAAGAAAATAAAGACCTAAGCGACATTCTTGCTCAGGGGCTTTTCCTTCCTTGGTTTATTTTAAACATCACAAGAAAAAGTCAGGGCTGGCTCTTCTGCCCTGTCACAGCAAGCACAGACCAAAGAACTCAGAGCAGTGAGGTCCTACAGGGCAGCTTCCAAACCTGTCAAACAGCAGCCGTCTCTTCTCAGCTCCAAAGGGATGGCATTTGCAGAGTTGGAATTGAATCCTTTTTTCATCTCTGTCAAAGCTGAGCTTGCTCTGGGCAGGTTTCATGTGTCAAAAGTTTTATTATGTGACACCAGAACTTGCTACTTCCCTGTTAAAGGAAATAACGTGGTTTTTTTTTTCCCCTTCTGACTTATCTCTAGAATTTTCTTAAGAGACACCATAGTGTTTTCAAGGGGCTATGGGCATTCTTTCATGTCTCTTGAAGGTTCACAAAGGACGAAAAACATTAGAGAAAGTGTCAGAGGTAAACTTGCCACCCTCAGAATGTGTTTGTAGTGAACTTGAACTATACTCCGGTGGAGAGAACCCACATTTACATAGCAGTTAGCACTATGCCAGGAACTGTGCTCTCCAAGTTTTCAAGACAACTATATAAAATACAGTTATTGTTTTCCCATCCTGCAGGTACAGAACTGAGGCTGAAGAGTTAAACCTCGAGTTTTGAACCTGACTTGTTCAAGGTCCTTCAGGTGGTAAAGGCAGAGTTGGGGGTTCAAATCCTGGTTGACTTGATTTCAAAGCCCATTCTTTTCATTTTCACTTTGTTACTCTGAAGGAGGGAAATGTGTGATTGAAAAGATTTAAAAAAAGTCCTTGACTTCTGGGAGGCCTTGATTTTCAGTTCTATGTATGTCAGTAGGGTCGAACTATTGGCAGAGATACTCGTTGCCTTCTGTGCAAAATGGCGTTCCTGAACGTCTTTTACTGTTGTATTGGTTGGTGCTGATGGTTCTATCCATCAAAGTCCTGTTAAGAAAATGGAAATGGCTCAAAGTATGTAAAAGAGAGAATTCAGTGCGGGAGTTGGTTGAACAGGAGGTGATGAGGAAATCAGAGGTCAGCAATGGCAGGAGGCTGCTGTCACCTTTCGACTGGAGGGACAGAGAAAGGAGGGGTGATCACAGAGTCCAGGACCTGAGATCTCCCTGTGGACCCTAGAGCCAGGCAGGCCAGTCCAGACAGTGCTGGAGCAACAGAGGGGCTGCAACTCCTTCTCCAGAAGCTGCTTAGGGCAGACAGGAAGGGGAAAATACCCCACACTTTCCCCGCCTTCTGATCTCTCCCAGGGCCCCTCATTGGTTGAACCTACCTGAATCCAGTTAGCAAGGGACTCTGGGAAATGTAGTCCACGTGACACGGCAGGTGGGGAAGGATGGAGCTGAGGGCAAACAGGTCGTAGGCTGGCACAGATGTCAACTGCATGTTTATAAATCAAACTCACTTTTCTACCAACTTGCCTCACAACTCCTCTAGGCTGCGTGGTCCTTTCTGGTTTTTCCTGGACAGCCATCAGCACTGTAGTGCAAGGGCCCTGGGCTGCCTCTACTCATCACAGCTGCCTTGGGCCTTCTCACCAAGTTGCTTCCTTGCTTCTCTGCCCAGCAGGGTTAAGCTCACAAATTAAACTGTAATTTTGGTGAGACTTTATTTAATTTTAAAATTGGATTCCAGCTTCCAGATGATAACTGTAGATGCCAGTAAGAATGGCACTTCATTCCCTCCTGTCACCAGACAGCAGTTCTTGGGAGGGACGGGTGTGGGGGAAGGGCCCTTTTGCTGGCAGCAGTAAATTATGCAGGTGCCCTGATGGCCTGGAGGATGCCAGGCCTGTCTCTGTCCCAGAGAACACGTTGTTGTTGGGGTGTCACATCTGAGAGAAAGCAGCCCTGTGCAAACGCCGTCGGGAGAGGCATCCTGGTGTCACTGTGAGCTCTCCTCAGTCAGGGGCTGGGGTGAATGGAGAGAGGGCGGCTGGAAATGAAATTGCAAGATTAGGAAAGGAGGAAGAGGGGGATGGGGTGGGGAGAAGCTGGCAGTAACCTCTCTGTTCTGCACAAAGTAGAGTGCACCCCGTCACTCCCAGACCAACAAGGACCATCGGTCATCCTGAGATGGGACGTTTGGCTGAGATCAGGTGAAGAGGACAGGGAGGGGCCATTCTAAACTCACAGGAGAAGTGACATCAGAAGGCGGCTCCCTGTGCCATGATGTCCCCAGGTGGTCACGACATGTTCCAGGTCCCCAGCACCTGGCCTCTGCTATTTCCTTTGGGTCCAACCATATTTGGCCCCAAAAAGCTAGAAGCAAAAATTCCCCTAGTATGCGCTGTCTCCAGTTGTAGATAACAACAAATGAGATGATTTTCCATGGAGCTTATCATTCAGAAGAGGAAATAAAAAGGATGTAGGTATATTCAGCAGAAAGAGATATAAAGCAGTCATTATAAATTATGTACTCTGTCTCCATAGTGGGCTGCCAGGTGATGTTAAAGAATACTTTAAAAAATTTCTTCCCTTCCTTTTTCGCTGATCTGTATTTTTCTTTTTTATGCTGCTTTTGCCTCCTTCCCCCCCTTCCTTGCTGCCTTCTTTTCTTTCTCCCTTTTATTGAGAACACGAATCTCTTACTCTAACATAGCACCTGGCACATAGTAGGTGCTCAATAAATATATGTTGCATGAATAGTAAATAAAACGCTTCTGTAGGCTGGGAAATGGAGTCCTTGAGCTTCCAATGCTTTCTCAGTTTCAGAGTGAACTTCAAACAGATGGCAACACTACCCATCCTTTGATTAAGAACAGCGGGAGCAATCAGACACTCCTACCACGTTTCCTGGTGAGGTCCAGGAACACCTGGGGTCTGAATCACCCTGGATGTTTGTTCAAGGCACTGCGTTCTGGGGCTCAAAGGCTGGACCTATTGAGTCAGAACCCGGCAGGGGCAGGAATTTGCATTTCTAAGAAGCTCTCAGAGTGTTTCTTCCGTGCATTCGTGTTCTAAAACCCAAACTGCCCTATATAAACACAGTCAGTTGGCTTTGATCATCTGTGCAGCAACCTGGGGCCTCCCTCCTGCTTTCCATTAATGGTTCTTTTTATTTTTATTTTTCTCTCTTTAAAGTCTTGAGAGAAAAAAAGAAACCCACCTCTTTGGGGGCAGCTCTCAGTAGAAGAGAATCAAGAAACAGTGACATGATAGCAATGCAATGTCATTTTCTCATTATGCCTTTGTTCTGGGAGTAAGTTCCACTGCTTGACATAAATAGATTCTTTTTCCTTTTTGGTATAAGGTGATGAAAAACTACTCAAGCGCATTAGAAACAAGTGGCCTGTTCTGTACTTCTGAGAAAGCCTTCCTCCTTGTTTTAATGACCAAGAATTCCCCTCACTGGACTTCAGGGAGTTGAGAAGGGACAGATGCCGGTTCTTCAAGGTACTTTGCAGGGTGGGCTCTGCTGATTGTGCAGACGAGAAGAATGCTCATCATCTGCACTGATCGCCAGGCAGGATGCCGATGGGCCCACTTTTCCCGTGCTGTCTCTTTTCCCATTCTCTGCACATCTCAGCTCTTAGGCCAATTTTACTTCTGTCCCTAGAAAACTGTAGTTAATTGGAGTTCAAGAAGGCACGCCTGCATACGAATCGTCCAAGGCCACCATCGTTTGTTCTTAATCATCCTTAAATCATTCTGAGTTGTATTAGGAAGGCTGGTTTTGGATGAATTTACATCCAAATTCAGCACATCACAAGCATATCACAAGCACATCACAAGTCTGTACACTGTGATAAACATATGAAACTGCACCTTTCTAGTCAAAAAAGGTCAAATTGCACTGATTTCTTATGGTTCCCCCAATAGAAACCACATAACTTACGCAGATGTCTATTTTACAGTTGTTATTTGAAATGTATAAAATATTTAGGCACACAAAAAGGTGTAAAGAATAATGTAACAGACACCCAGGTACTCACCATGCAGTGTAAGAAATAATATGCTACCGAACCTGTTAAAGTCTGCTCCCCAGCCGTCCTCCTCTTGCCCCCACCGGGGGTAACTCCCATCCTGAATCTGGTGCTTCTAGTTCCCATACACACGTTTGTGTTTTTATCTGTCATGTGTGTCTCCCCAAATAAGACACATTGCATTGTTTTGCACATTATGTAAATAATAACAAAGGATGTGCATCCTCCTGTGACATCATGGCTGAGATTCATGCATGCTGTGCTGTGCAGCTCTCGTTGAATGTTATTTTCCAAGATCAGGTAGCTGGAAAGATTTGCAATAAAAGCAACGGCGCATGAAAAAGGAAGTGCTTCATTTTTCCTGTCTCTTTCCCAGCCATCCACCCAAGCTTGTTTCAGCCCATGTTTTTCAAAAGTCTTTGTATTGAGCAAGATTCCATAAAATATGCAGGGGAAAAAATGCAACCTAACAATAAACAATGGAGCTGTGTCACCGTTTTGAGTCGGATGCCTTTGCAAGAGGAAGAGAATCTCCAGGTACAAAGTCAGATGGGTCCCGCTGGCTGGCAGCGCCTCACATATGGTAGATGTTCTGTAACTATTTTGCTTCGTGAACGGATCGAAGAGGGGAGGCACCCAAGTCTAAAGCACTCATGTGATGGCAGAAGGTAACTCTGAGTTACAGTCAGGGTTTGATCAAAACAAAGGGTGGAACTTTAAATGAATATGTGAATGGCAGATAGTCAGCGTGCATTCCTCTATTGCCATTTCCGTACCCTCTCTTGCTGTGTGACTTTGGGTCAGACACTTAACCTCTCTGTGCTGTAGCTTTTTCATATATAAAATGGAGATGCTCATGCCCCACCCAGAATTCCTGAACCCTCATCAGCTCAGTGCACATTGGCTCAGCTTCCAACCTCCAGTTCCTTCATTTCTTTCCCTGGGGTCTCTCTTTGGCCACCTACACTCACTGTCTCACCCCTACAGCAGTCTCTAGAGCTGGGGGATTAGTGCCATTGTTGGAGGCGGGGAGTTGGTGTATTCACACCCCCTTCCCTCGCCCCTCAGACAGGATAACCAAGGCCTGTGCTCTGCACTGACTTCCAGGCAGGATTAAGCTCTGATGGATGGTCGGACAATGGGCCCTTTACTGAATGCCTTCCTTTTCCTGTCTCACTCCCCCTATTTCTCGACAGTGTTTCCTGGGATCGCTTCATGAATAAACATCTCAGGGAACCCAGCCTAACACACTTCCTGCTTCTGGAGCACCTGATACTCCCCCTGCTTTGCACTCTGTGTAATAGCTTGTCTAATCATCTCCCCCACTAAACCCAACCCTCTGGGAGGGCCAGGACCCTCTGTCTTGTTCAGATCTGTCTTGTTCTCTAAAGTAACTTCAGCACATAGCAGACAGTCCACAAAGACTTGCAGGACAAATAAATGACTAACAGCCTCTTTGGGGTCAGCCAGTCTGCATGCAAGAATGGTGTGCACCCAATGAGGGCAGCTAACTGATCATTGATGACGACTGGGTGGGATGTTACAGTGGGGAAGAAGGGAGCGGCTGTCCAACCAAGCTGTGCATCTTCGGGGCCTTGCCCATCTTGGGCTGGCAGGAGCCAGTGGATAGCTGCTGCTCCAGAATTTTGTGGAAGCAGCAGCCTTGACCTATGTGTAACTTGAGTCGAGCACTTCCCTGGTGCCCATGGAATTGGGAATGTTTTGGCATCATCTTCACAGAATCTGACTTCTCCCTTGTTTTTCTTTCTTTAGCCATTACTTTTCCCCTCCTGTGTCACCTGTGTTCTGTCCTGAAGCAGCTTCCCCCATTTCCCCCCTGTCACTCATTGCCCTGAATGATGCTCTAAGGGAAAGGAAGGTCGGAAGTCCTGTCCCCACAACATACAGGGTCCAGCAGAAGTAAGGCCTGCTTGAATGTGTGGTTGGTAGGGTTTTAATATGGGTATAATAATTTATAGTTTTCAATATGAACATTTCACCTGAAATGTCATATGGTGTGCTTGAGGGTGATGTTGTTGTGTTACAGAATTACATGCTTATGATTTTGTAATAAAAAGGGGGCATTCTTTGTGCCAGACCCTGTATTTCAGATTTCAGGCTCGGGTTGTGTCCTGAATCTCTTCGCAGTAGCAGAGAAACAGATTGAAGTCTAAGGTTGACAGCTGTCTCCCTGATGGATAGGGAGGTATTTGTGTATGTGTGTGTCTTTGGAGATTTCTGGAGGAATCGATTAAATCCTGTGAAGTACAATGTCAGACTCAGAGATTTCATGTGAGCTCATCAAGCCAGGCATTTGAACACAATGATGAATGTGGAGCCAGCATGTCTGAGGGTGTCAGACCGTGGCAGGCAGGTGGCTGTGTAATTTTTTTGTCTGTGTGTTGGTGCTATGTAATTTTGTTGCTCTATAAATGTTAGTGACTAATGCTGAGTTAAAAGAACAGAATGTCTGCCCTTCCCATTGTCTCTCAAGAAACAGTAAACTATAGTTTTGTATCAGTGAGCTATTGCTGTATAAGAAACAACCCCCAAATCCCAGCAGCACACAACAAACCTGGTTTTTTTGCTCACCAGCCTGCAGGTTGGCTAGAGTGGCTCTGTTCCATGTGTCTCTTATTCTTCTCTTAGGACTAGCAGGCCAGCCAAGGCATGTTCTTTTCTTGGTAATGGCAGAATTTCAAGAGGGCAAGGCCACAGTGCTGCATGTTCCAAGCCTACATTTGTATCATATTTGCACACATCCCATTGGCCAAATCAAGCCACATAGCTAGGTCCAAAGTCAAGGGTCAGAGAAGTACAATGTTTTGTGGGAAGAAACACTGAGTTTCATGGTACAGGGCCTAGATCCTGGCGCAGGTGAGGAGTGGGACAATGGTTTAATCTGTAGCAGAGCTGGTGGTGTGGAGGCAGACAGACCTGGTTTGAGCCCCTGCTCCACCCCTGACTCTTACGACTTGAGCAAATGACAGCCTCTTTTGAGCCTTGGGTTCTCATCTCTCTGACAAATGGGTATAATATGGTGCCCTCAGCTTGGTCGTGTTGTGGGGAAGACATGAAATGATACCCACAAGCCACTTAGAGTTTCCGGCATGTGGCAAGTGCTCAGGAAATTGTAACTGAAAACGAAAGCTCTCAGTAGTAGAATATGTTCCTCCAGGGGGTGGATATGAACTAGACTTCTACCCTTGACATGAGCCACCATGAAAATGACTGCACTGGTGCTCTTCCTGGAACTTCAGTGACCTGAAGGAGTCTGTGAATCTCCAAATGTGTCTCAATTGGGCCACTTTGGATGGCCGTACCGGATCTGACCCTTGGAACAGGAGGAGTCTTAAGCCTTAGATTGATCAGAAGCAACACGGGCAGCAGCAGCTGCTCAGGATAGCGATATTTCAAGGACACAACAGATGGGAGGCCAGATTGTGACTCTACGCGACTCCGAGGAATCTATTAGAAAACCTTAACGTGTTTGTTCAGGGTAAATACTTTAAATTTGTTGGGTTACCAATTACAAGCAATATAATATCCTTTTATAAAAGAAATGGAAGCAGCCTGCTGTGCTTCAATAGCTTTTGTAGTAAAAATGAATATTATGATTAGATAAGGATTTTTTTTTCTGGTGGGGGTCTGTCTACCTCATTTAGATATTTCATCTCATTGGCCAGAGCTGGTGGGGGTCTGTCTACCTCATTTAGATATTTCATCTCATTGGCCAGAGCTGCTAATCTGAGGAAGGCACGCTGACAGAGCCCACAGCAGCCCCGGTCAGTGCATTCCAGAGGCAGCCACAGCAGACGTTGTAATCCCGAGTTACACATGACCCCATGAAACGAAGACAGTAAGGCGGCAGGGAAGTGGTACTTTTAATATTTTTTTATCCCGAGTTTATTAGGTCTCCAATGTTCATGCATTTCCAAGTTCCATTAATGAAAAAGAGACAAAAACCCCGCTCTTCTTAAGTAGCATTGAAATGGATTTTAAAAAATGGTGAACCTTCCTTTCTCCCAAGTCTTTCAAGGTAAAATCTCCCTGTGATGATCTGATAACTAGATTTCATAAAAGTGTGCATGCATGTCAGGGCTAAAGAGGTGAGAGAACTCTTTCGTCCTCCCTCCCCCTCATTTACGGAAGAGAAGACTTCCCTCCCTAGAAATGTGAGCAGGCCAAAAGGAAATTCTCACTGAGGAATAAGGAATTGAGGCTGTGAAAATGCTGTGTAAATAAGTGGTTTAATGAAGGTGAGCCTGTGATTACAGGCATCTGTACCTTCCAAGAAATGCCGCGGAACACTTTGCTAGTTGTCTAAACTCCTCATCTTCCTCTGCTTCTTAATCAGTAAGAGACCCCTATATTGTTTGGGCATCAGTCCACCCAGCTGAAAAATTATACTCCCCAACTCCATCTGTGGGTGTATTTTGAGACGCTCAATAGTGAGGATGGGGGGATAAAGAAGTGTTTGTCACTTTGGGGGAAGGGAATTCTAAGCTCTGTTGTTCATTTTGCTTTACGGTGTGTGTGTCAGAGAGACAGACAGACAAGGAGAGACAGGGAAGGAGAATGAGAGAGACAGGGAGAGAGAGAGGGAGAAATTGCAAGGAGAGAAGCGCGTGTCGATAAATACATGTGTGAGTTTCCATCACTGTCTTTGTGAACACCCAACGCCTGGTGTGTCAGGCAGTCAGAGAGTGACAGTCATCCTTGCCTTCCCCCAGTGCGTGCTGAAACATGCCAATCATGCACAACATACATGACCTATTACATTACACAGCCTTCGAGCTTCAGTCGGGGTCAGGCTCTCTATTCCTATTGAATTTAGGGGAAATGCCTGCCTTCTAAAAGCTGCATCACCTG
>PVKM010049484.1:0-10924 GCA_004027735.1 Carollia perspicillata
CTGCAGGTGACCTTCCTTCCTTAATCCCACACAGACTGAGCTGAACTGCAGACGCCCGGTACGCGAGAGGGGGGATGGTTCTGACGAATGCATCCACGCCGGGCAGACCTGCAGCCTCTGAACCCACCTCCCAGCCTTTCTGCTAATTCTCCACGGCCTCCTCCGGACACGCCAGGCTCTCCACTCTCCACTCCACACCCCACCCCTTCTGTTCTCGGCCACGAGGCCCAGCTCCACTGCACCCGAAAGGCGTTGTGGGCCGGAAGACGGGCCCAGTGACACCTGATGGTTCTGGCTGGTGACAACTTGCTTCCGACCCGACCGTCCCATCTTTCCGAACGCTGACCCTGCTCAACATCGACAGCTGCTTTTCTCCCCTGGGGGTGAATTTCACCGTCTTCTGCTGCTGTTCCCCTGTGACAAAATGACGAGATATGGGACACCTCGTGCGATGAGGTCCCACAGTGCGTAGTAAAGGAGCACATGCCTGCCTAAGGGACGTAAGCAGGGCCAACGCCAGTTTTCAACGTCCCATAAAAACGCTTAGGAAATCACAGAGGCCCTTCAGAGACTAGAAGTGGAAGTGTGAGAGGCAGACTTCAGAACGATTCGTGGGGGAAGAGCTGGAGATTTTTGCATATCAGGTAAGCTCACTTAACAACGTGCCATTCTGTGCGCCCCGGAGGATACGGGGGCAAGTTAAGGAACTTTACTTTCAATCTCTTGGGAAAGGCGATCCAATTACCGAAAGCAAATGAAAGGTGATTTTTTCCCCACCAGTAAATCAGTTTTAGATGCTGTTCAGTTTACTTTAGATGGTGTAAAGATAAAGATGACTTGATAATCCCAGGGAAAAAAAATGTCTGCCGACCTTCATAAATTCAGAACATACTTGTGGTCAAAGGGGACACCAGATGGGGACACCAGAAACACAACAGTTAAAATGCAGTTCAGAGGAGATCTACATTTAAAGGAGGAGAGCCAGACATCCCTGAGCCGCCCTGAAACCGACGTCCCCACCGCGAACCAGACGACGAGGAGGGCCACCCCGTGCGGGGCTGCGGTGCCCGCTTCAAGGGCCAGTCTCAGCCACCTCGCCCCAGTCACGCCTCACACACGTCCTGTAATGAAGGTAAGCGCTTTCTCTCTGTACTCATTGCCTCTGTGGAGACGCCTGGTGTCATGTTTCAGCTGCCACCTGTGAGTTGTGACGCCGTCTTCTGAGCTGATAGACCTGCCTGTCATTTGAAGGGATCTTGATTCCGTTGCTTGATTCCAAGGTGAGACCTCAAGAGCGGAAGACATTAGTGGCTCTGGGGCCACCAAGCAGCCTAGAGGCCTTGGTTCCTGCGGGCTCGAAGGGGCACCTCTGGACCAGAGTGGGCAGGAGACCACGATTTCCGCCCTCACAGAATCACGCTACCTTCGTCTTTTTTGCTGCACATGTTACTACTTCGTGGCAGTGTCGTCCATCCCATCTCGGAGAAAAATAAATGCCAACACCCTTTCAATAAACTCACTTCCCCAGCACTCACCAAGGCAAAGCGAGAAGACACAGCAATAAAAAAATAAGTCAGGGAAATACGAAAGGTCAAAACCCGTGGAATAAAAACATGGAGGTACTACTATTGTAAACCCTTATCCCACTGAGCAAACATGAAGGACACGCTTATGGAAACAAGTGACGCGTCCAAAAGTGGGTTCAAGGTCTCCACCGAGCGCTCACGTGGACAGAACGCGGTGGTGGTGTTGATGCGGAAGGGAAGTCACGCCTGGTTCCCAGCCAAACACCAACAAATGCCTCTCAGACGTCTGTGCCAGAATTAGCCCCAACTTTATTTCCCGTCCCATCACAAAATAACTTTTAATTGTCCTTGTACTGCCACCAGTTTGAGTCATTTTTAGAGGATGAAGTCCTTCTCTGTCACTGTTACCTGGGTCACTAACGTACGGCGGCCACGGCATCTTGCTGCCCAGAGATAAAGGGCCTGCGGGCCCTGAGAGGTCACGTCTGAGGATTCGCGGGCATCAGACCCACCCTCACAGCCCCGCTGCTGCGCGGGGAGAGAGAACCCCTTCGAACGGACACGGGGTCTGGTCTCCTCAGGCGGGTAAGTCTCCAGATCGCCATCCCAAAGGCCGTTCAGCCACATGGAACGTAAGGACTTTTTGGCCCAGTGTGGTTCCTGAAGTGGCATTTGCTTTCAGAATCCGAGTAGAGAGCTGTAGGAGACTCCGCACCGTGTCATGTAATACTAACGCCATGGTGCCAGAGGGCCAGAAAAAGGGTTAAAGTGAATGTCAAAGCCGCCCCACTGCGCCCGCTCGCTGCTGCCGCCAGCGTGTCGCCGGAGAATCTGACCTGCCTGTCCCGTCCGGAACTCGGTGGCCACGGCAACACTCTGCCTTAAGGTCAGGCCTTTAAACAGAAACGAGCTGCAGTCCTAAAATAGTCGCTACCTTTAAAATTGGTAAAATAATGAGGCCGATGCATACAATTACTTCTTATAAGAAGGAAATGAACTATAAAATCAGTAGCTTTTTACCAAGCGACCTGGGCAATTTTTATAGATCTCTTAGCCATGGGGAAAAAAAAAATAAGGGCAGAAAAATCCATTAAGAAAATAATTAAACTATGAAAAGACAAAAACAATTATAGAACGTACTTTATTTCTGATGAAAGCAGGCCTGTTATGAAATCAGAGTATCACCGTTTTGGCCGCCATGCCAGTAATAATTAATTCCGAAAGAATCATCAGCAGAGGCTCAGCCTAGTTGGATGGAAGGAAGTCTGACAAGTGGCAGGACGTTCATAGTCCTTCCTCCCAAATTCTCTCCCAGAATGTGCTTTTCATCACAATGGGGGGACGCTACTCCCCTCCTGGGAGTGGGCAGACTCACTCTTCCCAGGACGAGGACACACGGGTGCACGTGCCCCAGGGCGCACGACCTGCGCCCGCGATATTCCTCCCCCCGACGCACACACGGAGTCTCCTCCCGAGGCAGGGTTCCCTGAAAGCCGGTTTAAGGGCCCGCTCCAGAACTGCTGGCTACATTCTTCAACTGCCAAGGCTATCAAAGCAGAAAAACCGAGGTGTGCCCTGGACTAAAAAACACGAGAGATGTGACAACCGGGAGCCGGGCGTGACCCAGGATTTCGTCTTGCTAGAAAGGATATTATTGGGACGACTGGAAAAACTTGAGTCCTGGCTGCAGATTGTATCATGACATCAGTGTTAGTGTTTTATTTCGATAAATTGTACTTTGGTCGGTAAGAGAATGTCTCTGTGGTTTGGAAATACCCGCTGAAATATTTAAGACTACAGGGGCATCATAACTGCCACGTATTTTCACAGAATGAAGAAAATATATAAAGGAACACACACAGTAAGTTATACTGCGTGTTTGTATTATATGTACGAGAAAGAAAGAAAACTAAAGCAAAACAAAGGTGGAAAATGTTGGCATTTGGGGGACCTGGGAAAAGGTAGACGGAAATTCTCTTTAAACATCCTTGCAACTTTCCTACACGTCTGAAGTTATCTCAGAGTGAAAAGCTGGAAAACAACTCAAGCACTGCTTTCTCTCATGTTTCTCCAGCACCACCAGGCACTACGATGTTCTTAGTGTCTTCGGTGGAAAGTCCCCAATGTCATGAAGTCCCCTTCAGTCAAGGACTATTAACAAGAAGAACACTTCTCATTCTCTGCCCAGCCCTGACACTGGGCGGCGTGGACTTCCCCCAGTGCCGCTGGCACGACCTCGGGGGTCAAGTTCAGGAGGCTCGAAGCACCCAGCGGCCACTTAGCCGGAAAAGAGTAAGCGCGTTACTGATCCAGATGAGTTAAACGTGGTTCACAGGGAAAACTATGGCCGACGAAGAACACTTCAGGCACTTAGGAAGGACTATGCAGATTTAAAGTCGATGGGTAAAGAGAGAAGAATCATTAGCCGCCCCGAAATTGTGGGGCAATTTGATTTCAAAGGAAAAATAAAAAGCAGCAACCACAAAACCCGTTTGCTGAACAGAGGTTCCTCCAGAGACCAGGCAACAGCACAGAGAAGGGAGCTCTTCATCCAGCGCTCCTAAGGGACTTCCCAACCGCCTGCGGGGAACTGAACGCGTGACACGCGATGACGGTGCAAGTCTGCGTGCCAGGGATTACAGAGGGGCCTGTCGGGTACACTCGGCGCGGGAAGGAGATGGGGGGTGGGCGGGGATGCACTGTATGGACGATGTATCACAGAGACGCACGCTTGAAACTCATACAACCTTACTAACCAACGTCACCCCAGTACATTTAATAAAAATGAGAAAAAGTAACTACTGCCTTGTCTGCATGTTTCCTTTTTTGGGGGGGTGAGGGGGGAAATGGAGCTGATCTATGTCCCAGGTAACTGACACTTGGTCCATCAAAATCAGTTTTAACAATTTTTTCTTAAAGCGTCTCCGAGAGGCACTGTTTGCTTTAGTACTGGAGTCAGGGCCTACCATGGTTACTTCTTGTTCTCTGTGGTGATGCGGAAGGTTTGGTGCTTTTCCCTAAGTGGTGAGTGACGATGTCCAATTTACTGATTCTTCTGGCCTCCCCCACTTCTGAGTGCTTCAGAGATCTAGAATTTGACAAATCAAGCAATTGTTAGACTTGCCGACAATGCAGAATTAGTATGCGCTGAATGTTGGCCTGTATTCTTTCGATTTACAACAAAATGATACCAGCTTCAGGGCTTATATGAATAATTTTAGATAACAGAGAATTTATCGTTATTTTCTGACTCTTGGCTAAAGTCTTAGCTCCAGATAAATTTTACATTACTGTGATTAGCAGCAAATAAAGACATGACGAAACATTGGTGGAATGAAGAACAGTTTTCTTTGTGAAGCGCAGTACAAATTGGTGAGGAGGACGACAGAAGAGATTTCTGTGAGGGGAATCTTTCCATTCAAATGGCAATGAGATTCCTATGAATTTGATGCTAGAAAAGCACCTAGTTAGTTTTATTATGGTGTTTCGATTTGCACTAAAGAAAATAAGAACAAAGAGAGAAAATCTACGTGGATTTCCTCCTACCTCTAAAGAAGTTCAGTAAGAAATAGTGAATTATAAAGTCCCTGTATTTCCAAGTGTGTCTGCTTCTGCAATTAATAAGTGAAAGGCGCATCCACGGATCTTGCAGGGCCCCCGGGGGTGTGGAGCACCCATACTCGGCCACGCTCGTCTTGGGTCGTCTGGCCCGTTATAGCCACTGAATGTAAGTCAATGGGACATACAGACATCAGAGAATGGGAATGACCGAGCCAACGCCTGCCGTGGAGGTTCCATACAGAAGGTGCAGTGAGGTACACACAGGACCGATCAGCCTGCGAAGTTCAATGTCAGGACTCAGCGCCCAAATACTTGACACCTATGTTTGCACACACTACCAACACAGCTGACACTTACTGAGTACCTACCATGCGACTTACATGGATTATCTCACTTACCCTGATTCCAGGAGCAGAAAAATGAAGCAAGACTTGGCCTGCCCTCGTTGGTGCGGCGATGCTCCCTCACCTGTGCACACCAGCCTGGAGCCTGGCCTCCCACTGAGTGCAGGGCTTCCTCCTATCCCTGCCGCTCACCTCCCGTCCTTTCTGCCTGTGGATCTGACTCATCCAGTCAGCCCGAAGCCTAATGGAGGTTCTCCCGCCGCCCTGACCTCCGGGCTCCTTGCCCGCCCCAGTTTACACGGGGGCTGCTGGGGGGGGGGCGGGGGCTGCCCTAACCCAGGCCGGCACAGGGGCCTCTCCCTGCTTCGCACCAGCAGGTGCGGGGCCAGCGGGGCCTGCGAGTGACCCACGCCGTCCTCACCAGTCGGCACCCACTTCGCGTAAACTAGGAAGCCAGGCTGTTTGCCGGCAAAGGGGCAACCTGCAGTGTGGTTTCTTCTCACTCACGCTCCCTCCGTGAGCACTCGTGCAGCGTGTTCGCCTCCTGGCTGTCTTTCCGAGAACTAAGATGATGCTCATTAAAGATTGATCGTGCGTTCATTCACTCAATAAATATATACTGTGAGCCGACTGGTCCTTACTAGGCTTCATAGCCTGGATGCTGTAGACATAGCTGTGAACAACAGAGGCCAAGTCCTAGAGGCCGCCTTTTCCTAGTGGGCGTAGGGATGGATAGATGGATAGATACCAAGGGAGACATGAAGAGGTTAGCGGGTGGTGCTGACCGGCCTACAGAGGACTAAAGCAGGTTAGGGTGACGACCGTGTCAGGGAAAGAAATGCCCTTTATGTAAGCAGGAAGTCAGGAAGGGCTCTCCCATAAGGTGAGGCGCAGTCAGAGACCCGCCGGAAGCAAAGCGGACACACACACACACGGGAGAAGTGTGTGTTAAGGCTGAGGGCACACCAGGGCTCAGGGCCTCAGCTGTAAACGGGCTGTCCGGTAGTGGACTTGGACACGGCCCAGCAGATTCTCCCGCTAGGAGCTGAGGAAAGGTGGGTGCCCAGGGCACCGGGGAGCACCGGGTGCCCCCTCCGGGACAACGTGACACGGCCCCGCAGCGTGATGAAGCCCATCTGCAGCATAATGACAGAGAGCTGCCTCCATAGACTGAAGGTCAGAGGAGAAACTGTGGGTGGCGCACATTTCATTCCTGATAGAAAAGGAAATAAAAAACCTTAAAACGAAAAGCCAAAGACTTCCCTCCGCCCTCCAGTGGTTGTAGTTGCAACCACACCCACCAGAGGGCGATGTAGCCACAGAAATGGACTGTCCGTGGTCGGAGCCCGCTGGTCTCATTTAAGTGGAACTGTGACTTGAATCTCTTTCCTGTTTCTCAAAGGGTTCGTTGAAACGCTAAGGCTCGGCACACACTGCATTGTTTCTGTTACAGCTGGACCGTGGTGACAGGTCCTCTTCGAATGGCAGGGTGAGGAGCCATCCTCCTGTGCCTGGGACCGAGGGACGAAAGGTGCCAGGCCCAGCGGGTCACCTACTGAAGTGACTCCGAACATGTGCATTTAAAGAGGACTTTTATTTTTGAGAAGCCTGGGCCACGCAGAGGCCTGATTCAGAAGCTCTAGGAAGCTGAATGTTTAACAAGCTTCTCGGCAGTTTGACTATAAGTGGACCTCGGTTTCAGACACAGGGAATTTAAGATTCCGTATTTAACCTTTCTGAAAAGGTGGCAGGGTCAGGGGGCGGGGTACGTGACATCAGCTTAAGAATGTAAATACAGCAATTGTGCAGAACAATATATTACAGTGCTTTATTTTATCTCCCCCAATGCTTTGACTTGGCAATAAATAAATATCTTCTATTGCACTGATTTATATATACAGGTAAGTGTTTTTGTTCACTCACCAGAAATAAAAACCAATAATTCAGACTTTATACTATTATCTAAATTACAACCATCACAGTGATTATTTATCGATTGCTTACTATAAACTGGCAGGGCGTGAGCTGCATTTACATCCTTTCTAATTTGCCCCTTAAAATAACTCTGGGAGGCAGAGACCATTTCTTATGCTTTTCAGATCAGGGTGCTGTGGCTTGAAGGTGTTAGTTAGGTCTCTTGCACCAAACAGCTGGGTAGTGGCAACCTGGAATTAGGTCTCTAACTGAAAAAAGTACAAAAAAAAAAAAAAAACCAGCACCACCACCAACAAAAACTTTTGTTTTCTCTGAACATTAACCGTGTAACGTTTTTCAGTGTGTCTTTCTTTAGGCATTGGTGGAAAAATTAAAGAGGCCATATTTATTACTCAAAAAAACAACTCTCCGAAATGTTCCCCTGAGGCATGGTTGACACCACGGATGGGTTCCGCACCTTGGAGCAAAGGACCAAACCCAGACTCTCCAACTTGTGTATTTGTGTCTGTTAACGGAAGCCCAGGTGCCGTCACCTGTGAGATTTCAGCCCTGACGTGTGAGTGGGCTCGTCACTGAGCCCAGAGGAGGCGTTGGGTCTGGGACCAGCATAGTCGGAGCCAAGCCGGATTTGAGTTGTTATGTGGATTCATTAGAAGTGACACAGGTTCGTTTAGCCATGCCTTAGAGACATTTCCAAACCGTTACACAACGTTGCTCTTCTCATTGGATTTTTGTTTTGACAAATATAGTTATTTTTCAGGTGGAGTCACCGACCTTGGACTTCCCCGCTCAACTCCCGAAGAAACAGGCCCCCAGAAAAGAGCAGCTCCCATTCTCACCTGCCTCCCCGGGGTGCCTCTCTCCTGACCTCTGGGCTCTTCCAATAGGCTCTGAGTCCGAGGCGGTAGGGCTGGTTTCCATTGGTCCACATGCTAAGATTCTGGCCCAGGGGACTGTCTGGAGGTCGCGGCCTCACCTGAGGGGCTGAGTTTACTCCCGGGGGCTGCAGCACCACGCTCATCAGCCGGGGACCTGCTCTGTTTTCTGGCCACCACTTTGCACCACAGCTGGCACATCCGGTACTTTAGTTAGACATGCCGTTGCCAGTCACTGCTGAGTCAGCAGTGGAGATACCAAGCCCTCACTGGCAAACAGCGCACACTGCTCACCACCTCGAACCTCAGCTGAGTGTTAGCTTTCCCACCCCTGACCCCTTCCTTCCTGCCCTGCACTGTCCCCTCAGGAACGTGGCCTACTGAGAATGGTGTGCTGTGGCAACGAACCTGAATTTTCAAGAGCCTATATTTAATTTTGCTTCTGTGAACATTTAAAATATATTGAAGACAAATAAATTTATCATGTGTCTTAGGATTCCTTGCATTGCTAAGTATACAAATCTGATTTTTTGTGGATTCTATTAGCTTAAGCAGAAAGGTAATTTACTGTCTTGCAGGGTTTAAGTCTATCAGTGGTTTCAGCTTCAGGGATGGCTTGATCCAGGAGCTCCCATAATGTCATCAAGTCCTGGGTTTCTTGCGGTGTCTGGGTAAATCCTCTTACTTTTATTCTTCATACAGGGATTTTTTTTCTTTTATGTGAGTCTAGATGGTCTCTTCTAAACCCCTGATTAATGTCATGCTAATTTAGCAACTTGATTTTTTTTTAAAAAAAGCTCTATCTCATAGTCTCCAAATATCCATCTTAAGTCTTCTTGTCTGGACGCTCTGACCCTGCTTCCCCAACCTCTGTGGCAGGAAGTGAAGTGGTTTGTTTCATCACCAGGGACGGGGTGCAGCCCCGGGGGAGGAAGAGGTCAGGGCTCCCTGGCTGGACGGTGGAGCTCGTGCCCACGCACAAGTTCATGGGGAAGACCGCATACCCAAAAGCAGGATGTCCTTTCCCCCACGTCCCCTTCCATTTCTGGTTGCCCCTAACGATGGCTGGAATTTCTGTCCGGAGACGATGCTGAGGCAGCGGCCAGTTGTGCCAAAGCATCTCATGCAGACAAAGAGGTCCAGTGGGAAGGAGTGGGGGAGGGGAGAACGAAGGAAGGGAAGCAATGGTGCTTTGCAAACACACAGCGCAGAGTACTGACTCTACTGCAGTTGTGAGAGACACGGTCTTCACAACTTGTCAGGCGCTTGGAAAATACTCTTCTTTTCCCCTCTGGGCGGGAGGGAGACCGGGGTTTGCAAACTCCACACCCACAGTGGCCAGCCAAGCACTGGGAGTAAGTGGAGGCAGTGGGGGCAGGAAGTGAGGGTCAGAGACTCCTCAGTTCCACCTGGGGGCTGTCAGCTGCGGCAAGGGCTTCTGACGTGTGGAGAGAAACTGGAATGATGAGGTTTTCCAGTGAAACCTCCTGAGTTTTAAATGCTGGCTCACGTTCACACGAGCGTGTGACCCTTTAGGCCAAACATAACCCATGGGGTGGCTCTGACCAGTTTACAACCTCTGCTAACATTCTGCTGGCTCTGCTCATGGGTCTTTGTCTTCTGAGGGGTGCCTGAACCCCCAAACACGCGTGTTGAGATTCTGTCAACGGCTCAGAGGCCCATTTGACCATGGAGGGCACAGAGTAGGAGCGCTGGCTTCCTCGGATGTCACCACGGTGGACTTGGAACGCCAGAGGTCCACACCGACCTCTGACCCTGCTACCTGCCCACCTCCCCGGGGCCCTTGCACTCCAGCCACCCGTGGCTGACTCAGGGAGTGTGCTAGCAAGGACAGGGCACATGCAGACATACACGTAGCCTCTGTGGATAAGGGGCGCATTCCCTGAGTTGTGGGTGCAGAGGCTAATGGCAGAATTTAGAAGGAGGAGGTAATTTTATGAAGCAGCCGGCACTGAGAAGGGAACATCAGGGCCTGGAATGTTAGAGCACCCAACAAGCAACACCCTAGCCCAGTAAAAGCTGTGACTTAAGTTCCTGGGTGGTGTCCCTCCAGGTGGTAAGAAGGGGCACAATTAGCTTGTGGTCTGAAGCCGCCTCCTCCTGCAGGAGAGACAGCTCCTTGGTCACACCGCCCCTCCTCGGGGAGCTGACCCACGCTCGGCTCTGGGAGACGCTGCCGTGGGGTTGGAAGGGAAGGGAAGGGAAGGTCAAAGGAACTGCGGGTGCCCCGTGTCCACCCTGCAGCTGCTGCGTTCAGAGGAGGGGAGCGTCTGTCCCATCAGAACTACGCCTGTGTCCCCAGACACTGATGACAGTGCAAAGGCAGGTGATGGGAGGACACCTGCCAGCCAGGCGACGGAGCAGGGACACGGGTACTCCTGCTGCTTTGTAAGTGCAGGCCGAGAAAGCAAGGTGGCCCCGGCAAGAGGAAGGCCAGCGCTTGGGTTACACTGGTCTGGCTCCGAGTAGCGAGCAGACTCGCAGGTGTCAGACTCGAGACATCACCGGACCGTTGGCTGGAGGGGACCCTCATGGGCAAGCAGACAGAATCGAATGAAGGGGCTCGGTCGCCAGCCTGTCTTGTTGGGACTTGCATTTCCTTCAGAACCCACCTAAGAGACGTCAACCGCGGCATTCACTAGGGATGCAACAGTGCCATCTA
>PVKM010049485.1:0-10742 GCA_004027735.1 Carollia perspicillata
ACACCAGAGATAGGACAGTACTTTCAGTAAATGGTGGTGGGAAAACTGGACAGCCACATGCAAAAGAATGAAACTGCACCGCTACCTTTATCATACAGAAAAATTAACTCAAAATGGAATAAGGATTGAATATAACACCTGAAACTATTAAAACTCCTAGAAGAAAACCTAGGTGATAAACTCCTTGACATCAACCTTGGCAATGATTACAGGCAACATTTTGGCATTTTTACCAGGTAGTAAATAAGTAATGAAAAGTCACAGTAAAATGAACAAGAATGTGGGGAAACCAAAAATGCAATACAAAAAGCAACAAAAAACTTCACTAAAAATTAGTAACATAACTGCACTGAAGAGGTTGGGGAAAAAAAAAGAACAAACCTAAGTTACTTTGGAAAACAGCGCTTTGGCTACATTCCATATGGCTTAAGATGCTTATTTTTCCCCAGGAACGAGGGTTAGCAACTCCAAAATTAACTTATGTGGATACTAGGAGACAGATGTCAGGAACGAGGAAAGGGGAGGTACTGGACTGAAATCAGAGGTACCAGAGCTTGTACTTATGTACAGGTGCACAGATCTAGGACAAACGTGTGTGCTGGTTACGTGGAGACAGGCATCCCCTGCCCGCGGGGCGGGCCTGCAGCCAACGCCGCCCCAGCAGCACGAGCCCCCGCACAGCCCTGACCCTGACATCTAAACACCGTCTGTGCACAGGAGGCTGTTCCTGGAGCAGTGGCTGACTCTAGGCCTGGAACTGGAAAAGGACCAAGCGAGCCCGGGGTATGCTGTGGAACAACAGAAAGCAGGAAGTTTTCAACAATGACGCGGAACACAGGCTACTTTGAAAAAGCTCCTAATGGATAATTCTGTGACAATCTGAGCAAGAAAATGATGATAGTAATGGATTATATCACCCAGAGTAAAGAAATATTCTGGAGTCAATACTAAGATAAATGAAATATTAAATTAGTAAATGGGGGGGAAGGGATAGTTCTTCCTTATAGAATTCCAATTTAAAACGTAAAAGGCGTGATGGAAATGGGCAAACACCACAAAAATAAGCTTTGATCAAAGCTTGTGTGCAATTACCCTTGCACACAAGGGTAATTGATGGATATTTGCACAGTCTCCAAGTACCACCACCCCCACAAGATGCTCAATCATCTCAAGAGGGAAAAAACAGTAACTCTTTAGAGGAAAGACCTAGCAGACACCACCTTACCCAGACAAGCGAGGCCAATGTGACCAGCAGTGAGACATACCAACACTGTGAACCTTCTCCTAGGGAGCACTGAGAAGGGTTCAATGTCACTGCTGTAGTGTTCTTGCTACAAATGTAGAACCTCAATCTAATGAGGGAACAAACTGAGTGACAGTCCACAAAATAACTGGCTAGTACTCTTCATAAGTGTCAAGATGGGGCAAGACTGAGGGGCTGTCTCAGCAGACTGAGGAGACTAAGGAGACGAGACAGTCAGATGCAATGAGGGATCCTTGATCAGACCCTAGCACAGAGAGAGGAAATGAGTGGGAACACTGGCAAAATGCAAATAAGGTCTGCAGATTTTCTGAAAATAGTATTTTATCAGAGTTAATTTTCTGGTTTTAATCACTGCGCCATTGGTTTTATGGTTAACATTAGGGGAATCCAGGTAAAGCATATATAAAATTCAGCACTATTTTCACATCTCATCTGTCACAGTAAGATTATTCCAAAATAAAATTTTTAAATAAAGGGATGGCTAAGATGACCTGTAGGCCCCAAGCAGCCCACGTCGGCACCTCCACCTACCTCCACACGAGGTGCAGAGCGGCACCTGTACCGCCCTTCATAAAGGCGAGCCAATGTTAGCAGCTCATAGCTGGGGTGGGGGGCTCACGTGTGATGCCCGCTCCTTTCTACTTACATTATCTGGATTCTTTACGATGAGCACACATCACACACAATGAGAAAATTACAAAGGGGGGAAAAACAGTGAACCATACCGAAAGTCTTCACAAAAATTATGGCCTCTTATGAGAAAACAACGCTTCATACTCATCACTATAGGAATAACTTCTTACCCGTTACTAATTAAAATACTGTCTAAATAAAGCCTAAAGTAATTAAAAGAAAACAGTCTCACGAACTTCTGAACAAAGCTTTCCTTGAAAGGTTATGAAAATTTCTATGTGAATGACATTGTTTCCCTTGATTATTCTTTATTATAATAAAAATTTTAAATGATAGAATATTTTAAAAGTACAATTATTTCACTTACTTTTTCATTCTTTACCGTTACATAAAGGTAAACCTCAAAAGTATCTTCTTCCACAGCACATAATTTGGCTTCCACCTGGGTAGTTGCTAAGTGGCACAAAAGGAAACATAAATGAGCTGATATTAAAAGTATATTTGAAACAATTTAACCATTTCCCACCTATGAACCTCTGCTAACCACTTAACAATTACCCAGCACCACAATGGCCAGCATCCTCCCACAGGTGGGCCTCAATGCAGGTGTGTGGGGCGGGGCAAGTCGAGGTGAGAGCCCTCCTGCAGGGAGCCGGCCCGGCACGCTCTGTCCCACCCACGGCCTCCTCTTCCTGCCACCCCGTGTCTCCTCCTCGAGCACACTGACTCCCAAATCCTTTCCCGTCGGTCTTTCATCTGAGTCCACTCTACCTGCCAAATGCCCACGGAGCGGAGCTCTTGGCTCCTCTCCCAGAGACTCACACTAATCCAAACAGCAGCTCCGTGTATGGGCACCTACTGGACACTATGCTAAGTCCCTTACAAATGTACTGTATTTGGCTGTGTAGATGCACACTTTCTGCCCAACATGTTTAGGGAAAAACAAGGATGCACATTATTCATGGGTATAATGGTTACATCATACTGGACATAATAATCCCTTGTGTAAATCACACAAAAGCATGGGTGAGCACTATACATGGCAAAACACAGTATTTCACTTCATTCTTACCACAAGCGTTGAGGGCTGCTGCACAGGGGAAGAGACCGGGCTCGGAGGAGGCCCCACAGCAGCAGCAGGGCAGCAGGCAGACCTACGCACGCTGCCTCCTCCAGACCTCTGTCTCCCAGCGTTCCCCAAGGCACTCGCCCAAGGACCAAGACTCCAAAACCAGTGACCTCACCCCCACCGGCCCACGTCCCCCAGATAAGAAGCGTCCTGCTGCTCCTTCACCCAGGCAGGGGGGCAGCAGAGGAGAGGGGCCGGGACCCGAGCAGGTACAGGCAGCACCACAGGCATTTCGCGCCCACGGCTCCTCAGGACAGCCCTGGGAAGCAGGCAGAGCTACTTGGCTCTTGACGGCCAGGGGTTAGGGCAGGCGCCACAAATGAGAGTCCACGATACAGTCAACAACATAAAGACAGTGCGCTACCGAGGGGGCCTGCGGTATTCCATGCATCTTGAATTAGGAATTACGGTTACACAGTAACTTAGGGTTTTCACCAACGGTCAGTTCAGTGAAATGAACGTACAGTTATTTTGCAGCGCCCCAGCAACTACGCTAAGAGGCAGGCACTGTTATTGGGTACGGGTCCCTCAGCCAAACAGCCCCTTTCTAATGTCACCTGTCAATTACCGATGTCCACATCCAGCCCCCAAATTCCCACGCTGCACAGTGTCTGTGACACTGGGGTGGAAGAAGCCCTAGGAAACTTATGAACCTACAAGGAGGCTCAAACAGCTACGCACGCACATCTCAAACCCCGCCCCCACGGAAGGTGACACCACCGTGGGCGTCAGTTCAAAGCAGGTCGCAGGGATTGTGCACTCGCCTCACCTTTTAGAATGTTCTGAAAGTACTGGATAGCTGCAGCATCCCACTTCTTGGCGCGTCTGCAACAGTGCACAGATGCAACTTCATTAAATAAAAATGGAGGTTAGTACACTAACATCACTGTGTAAGCCACACACTGGGTGTTTCTGACATTCCTGTGGAGCCTGTGATGTAGGTGCTGAGCAGCGTGGCCCTGGCCCTGGCCCTGGCCCTGGCCCTGCTCTGGGTGATGCTCCCGGCTGCACTGGCAGCAGCTCCTCCCACCACACAGAGACTCACCACGCCCACCACCATGGCTCCTGTTTGTCCCAACACCATTGTCCCCAGTTACCAGGGACATATCTGCCTCCCCAACCAGACCACAAGCTCCCTGGGACAGGGATCTTGAGTGTGCTGGGTCTGGCACAGGCTGGCACAGAGAAAGGCTCCAAACGCGCTGGTCAAACCCACACGCCCATCGTGCCTGTGGGAGAGTTGGCCCCTGTGCCTTGGGCTCCCCTCCCTGTCACCCATTTGTTCTCTATCATCCTGCCCCTCCCTCTGTTTTGTAAAGAGAATCGCAGGAAATGCTGTAGGCAGTAGAAGGTCAGGAGGAGCTGGTGTTTGGAAGCAAGGAACAAAAATAAAATGAGATAGGAGTAAAGAGAAAACTGTACATGAACAACAATTAAAATTTTAAAAATTTTAAAAATTTTAAAAATAATAAAATGAGGTTAGAGTGAAATGCTTTGTTTCTCCACTGGTTTTATTTCTCAGTGACGCCACTACCGTCCTCCAGGGGAGGTTTCAGGTAATTTACAGAAGCACGTGGCCCAGTGCCTGGACTAAAATATTAGCTATTTTTATTTTTACTAAGAAAGATACTAAGCATATTACTTCAAGAGAATTACAAGGGGTTTCTAAAAATAAGACAATGGTTGTAAAATCTTGCTACACACAAAATTACCTAGTAAGCTTTTTAAAAAATAAAAGACTACTAGAATCCTAATTTTAAAAAGGCCCTAAAGAAAAGTCAATTAGACAATGAACAGGTAAATCAGTCTCTCTCACACGTGAATCAATCAGCTTGTGCGTGTGTCTGAGTGTCTGTCCACCTGACACACACTACACACAGAATAACCACATGACAGGTACTCAAGTTTACAAGTCAGGAAAATACAAATTAAAACAAAGTATCATTTTCACCCAGCAGATGAGCAAAAATGAAAAAGGCTCTTGCCTGATGATATTCCATTTCGCGTGGGGAAAGCAGCACTTTCTACACCCAATGATAGAAATCTCTGGTCCTTTCGAGGGGAAATTTGACAAAACCTATAAAAACTGTAGTGCGCATATTGAGTCACATTCTAGTTGAAGGGCACACGTCGAAGAAGGTGATCAAAACCCGGCAAGATCACTTCCTTAAAGCCCTTTGCCTACACTGAGGGTATCCGAGGGCTGGGTGTGTCCAAGGCTGAGAAGGTCCCTGAGGAGCCCTGTGTGCTGGGACAGGGCAAGGCAGAGGGGGAGGCAGGCTGCCTCTGAGGGAGAGCTGGGCACGGGCAGGTGGGCACCCAAGTCGCCCCAGGAGGGTAAGCAGTGGCTGATGAGAAAGAGGGTCAAGGGAGGAGGCAGGGGTTGCTAAGCAACCTGGCAGGGTGCAATGGCCTCAGCGGAGACCAGCTGGTTTGGTGTCTTCCTAGTGCGCATGCCAAGGCCAGCCACAAGAGTGATGCCTTCACCATCTCAAGGCGACTGTAGGCGATGGGAGTTGGAGGAGTGGCAACAGGAAGGCCTCCAGCGATCCCACGCGACGTCCACAAGAGCGGCAGCTTCGAAGTTCAGAGACCACAGCGCGGCAGCACCCGCGTGTGCAAGCAGAGCAAGCTGAGGCAGAACTGTGCTCCGCGGGCAGCTTTTCTCCTGCAACGCCACAGTCCGGAGGGAGAGGGGAGGACTCCCAGGTGGAAGGATGGGGCTGCCCCAGGAGCCCAGGTAGTGTTCACTCAAGACCGCAAAGATCACAGCCACACCCCTGACACAGTGCCACCCGATGCAGAGACTTGTTCTGTACAAACACTGGCAACGGTGCCAGGCACGGGGGGGGGGGAGCAAAGCTGGGGTGTATGTGATGTGTGTGTATGTGTGTACATGTACGTATACCTCTCTACATCTACATATTTTATACGAATGCATCTATATTCTGATGGAAATGTACAGTGCAAAATGGTCTGGAAACCACCTAGCTGGCTATTAAAGAGGAATGATTAAATGTAGCAAGTATGCCATTATATTCACCCGTGGGAAAGACCGAAAAGTGGAAAGGAGCACTAAGCTTCAGCATCCATTAAGTTCAATTTACAAATAAAAACAGTGAGTTCCAATGTTCATTAAAAGCTCCATGTATATGAATGTGAGTAAAAGCACTGAAAAGGTCTGCAATCTCAGAGCCTAAACAGGCCACAGGGGCCTCCCAGGTGGGAGGAAGTGAGGCTGGAGAAGAATTCAACGGACTCTGTTTTAATGAGCCACGATCCTGCCTATTGTTACTCTCTACAGTTAATTTATTAGTTTTCGTAAGTTAAGAATAAAGAAGCCAAAACACACAGAGTTCAGGCCCTACTCTACACCCTCCCGTGCAGCCTCAGTGGATGGGGCTGCGCAGGGAACCCCGCTCCCGACAGGGCTGACGCACACGGCCCAGAAAACACCTCCTGAGGAAGAGAAGAGATCGTGAAACCGCTCGGCACCTCTCAAGAGGAATTATTCCCACAGGCATCACATACTCAGTTAAGACTGTCACTGATGGTTAGCAGGTTAGCGGCTGTACTTACACAATCTTAGCACTGTCTTCACAGAAGTCAACATGTAACGTAACCGGCTGTGTGCAGTACAGTCTGAATTTCTTCGCTCTATAGGGAAGCTGCATAAATGTTTCTACTGCAACTCGGACACTTTAACAGTGAAAGGAACAGATTATAGAAAAAATTATACATAACATTTCTTTGAAGGACACCAATATAAATAATACACTTAACATAAAAATAAAACACACAAAAACAAATTATTTGTTTCTAAGCCAGCCACCAACAAGAAATACTTGGGGACATTTGCCCAAGGTGATGAAAATTAGTTCCGGTGAGGGGTGGAAATATTACTCTTCTATGTATAAAGCACGGATACACATATAGTAAATACAAAGATATTCAGTATATTTTTGCTGTTAAAATTTCATGGCATGGGAGGGGGAGGGATTAGAAAAAAATGTCTGGTGAGGCTCCTTAGGTTGAGGAACAAGGGATAATAATGATCAAACCTGGGAAGCAAATTCTACTTAAGAATTTTAAGTATCAATTTCAATACACGACCAGAATTATCTTCAAGTTTCTGTAAATGAGCAGACGTTTTAATAATTAGTGCTTGCCAACTCTGCACAAGAAAGCCGAAGGGCTAATATTTGATAAGTTGGTCGATGTTTTAATTTTCCTTCTTTCAGGCAAATGACAGACTTTAACACCATTTTGGCATAAATTGGTTATGAAGATGCCTACATGGCTGTCTAGGCACCGTGTGTGTGTGTGTGTGTGTGTGTGTGTGTGTGTGTGTGTATGTGTGTGTCTGTGTGTGTCTGTCTCTCTCTCCCTCTCTATATATATATATATAATTTATGTTATCTCCTCTATACACATATTCTCTTTCTCTCGCTCTCTCTTTTTCATTCAAGGATACTTTTCCCACTGCTTTTAGAGGAGAGGAAGGGAGAGAGGGAACCACCGATGTGAGAGAGAAGCACCCGCTGGTTGCCTCAAGTACACTCCTAGACCATGCGTTCGGCAGGGATCAAGGATCAAACCCACAACCTACATGTATATCCTGACTAGGAATCGAACCCACAACCTTTCAATTAAGGATGATGCTCCAACCACCTGAGCCACACCGGACAGGGCCTTTTGTCTCAGTGTAGAAAACAGTGGCTACACTAACTGCCCCTCCGGGCCTCCTTGTGCTCTGTTTAATCACATGATTCTCTTGTCCAAAACAAACTAAACTTAAAATACCAAATATTAAAAGAAAATATCCCCAAACGGTTAAACACAATAGTTTTTAAAAACAATTATGGTTAGAAAGGTAGAGAACCACAAGCTAGAAATGCATCTTTTTTCTTAAGTATCTGCAAATTCTCAATGTCTGATAAGCCGCTCTGCCGTGAAATTCTTAAGATAATTCCATAAGGTAAATCTCTTACTGCAGTTGAAGTCTATCTGCTGTTGCTCTTTTGGAAGAAGGGTCCTCGTATTTATTTATTAAACTGATATCCTCTTACCCTGGGATAGGAAACCAGGAAGAAATGACCACAAACACTTGTTCACAGCATTTTCTAACGAACTGTGACATGTACTGGAATCAGTGAGGGCTCATTCTGCACCGTCTCCCACCATACGTGACAGTCACACCCTCACTTTGTTAGGCAAGACAGCCAGGAATATGTACTTGAATATATGCTCTGCTCTCTGCAACCTGAGGCTGCACCCTTCAAAATGCCCCTTGCGTGGAGCCAGGTGATTCTCTCTGCCTCCCGGTAGCATCTCTCTTGCAGCCACGCCTCCCTAAAGTACCTGCTCAGACACATGAACAAAGCCAAGAGGCCAGGTGAGGTGCGCACCCGCCCTTTCTGGGCAGGAGCAGGGGGGAGGGATGGAGCTGCCCACGAGTCTTCATCCTGACCACCTGTTCCTACATTCACTGCGTGTAGAACTGGCACCTGAAGTCTTCAAGAAGTCTTCCCTTTTTGAAGCTAAAAAACCCCTCCAGATTAAAACCTCTAGCTCCATACTTTGAAAAATGACACTCTCCTTTGAAACAGACATTTGTTTTCTTAAAGAGGAGGCAAAACAAAACTCATACGTACTTTTTCAACTTCACTGGAATGTACTTGGCAAAATCCACAAGGAAACACTCTGCCAGGTAATGGTCTGCTGACGACACAATCGACTTAATAACAGCCCGGCACCAGCACCTGAGTTCCTGACAGTAAACCACACACACCTACACAGTGAAAAGACGACACCAGTGTTAAACAAAGCCTTTAGCCACATCGTGGGAGAACTAAAAGGGCCTCTCACAATCACCTCAGCCCACACTTCACCTTTCAGAAGAGGAACGAGATTCACGGGGGCTGACCCTGCCTTGTCATTCTTGGGGGGCGGGGGCGTAACCCTAAATCAAATCAAAGCTTTGTATTTCTCTATCGGACCACAGAAAATACAGGGGACAGAGGGCAAGTTCACCGCCACCACTACCAGGGAGCCATCAGGCCACCCCAAATGTGGAATACTGTAAAAGGACAATGGCCTGCTTTCACTTCTTAAGCAAGTATGGGGAAAATACATATGACTCATGATGATTTTTGAGAGGGAAAGGAATTTATTTCCAATTTTTGTCACAAAGAGTTTATAAATCTTCGGCTATTGTGCTATTAGAAAAATTCAAACTCTTCTGAGAAATAGTGACGTGCAGACAGCCAGACAACAGGACTAGGACTTGAGGCCGCAAGAAAGGAAGGAGGGGCAAAGATGCAGGGTGAGGGAACTAAGGAGGCTGGAGGCGGCCGAAGTCATGCGCAAACCGAAAGGGAGGCAGCAGCCCCATGCCCTCTCTGCGGAGGCGCCGACATCTGCGATGAATCCAGAACAATCCCCCTGGTCCCTAGCCACAGGAGGATGGTCCGAATGCCTGGATGTAGATGACACTCCATCTCCTGCTGGCCCATACGAACCTTATACAATGACTGCCACGTTCACGATTAGTCTAAATCTTGTGCAACCAAAGACCTTGACACCAGGCAATGCTTATAAGCAATCAGAATACCCCAAAGGCTTTTATCATCTGAGTTGCCAAATATTCTACATTTTGTGTAGTATTTCAAGAAATGGTGCTTAAAGCACATTTAGATACATACCTGCCCTTCCTCCAACATTAATGGTTTTATTTCTATGTCTTGACTCATGGTGTTATAGAAGTCATTCATGGCTCTATTAAGTTTTTGATAGTCAACTTCATGATCTAAAAAGGGACTACACCCTTTTATAATCACCCAGAAGCAACCTGGATCCTCAATCTGTAAAATATTTAAGAGACAAACAAAACAACGCATGATTTAAAAGTAGAACTCTAAAATAATAAACCTTAGAGCCACAGTGATTATTTCTAATTTAAGTTGATCTAGTAAATTCTGGATAAGCACCCCTGCCGTAAATGGTCAGACCAAAGATAAAAGCCCCTCAACATCTATGTGTGTCAAACCATCAGGCTGTATACCTTCAACTTACACAATGTTACATGTTCATTAGATTCAAGAAAGCAGTAAAAAAGATAAAGGACACAAAGACAAAATCCTAAACCATGTCACCAAGAATATGTAATTCTTAATTGCATGTTGCGACTCGAAAAGCAGAGCTCAGTGTCCTCGAGCTCCTGTCTTTTCAAAGTACCCATAATACGTGAAAGCAAGGTTCAGAACACTGTTGTTAGTTTCCAATGTCTTTCCTTAGAAAGAGAAGATACATTCTGCTCATATTAAAAGAAATAAACAATGGCAGATAAACCAAATCAAATACAAATTATTACCTAAAGGGGAAGCCGGAAATGGAGCAGAAAGCACAGGGATGGAAGTCAGACTCCTCTGAATGTGTCTTATCTCACAAACTAAGATTTTCATTGTTAAAGGCACAAATACAAAATGAAAAGTTAAATTTGAATCGAAAATATCAATAGGAACTCATGTTGAAAGGGCCTAAAAGCAATGACATCCCAAGATTTTGGATTCTAGGTGCCAGGTGGCAGGAATACAGGTGTTCCCACTAGTGTTCTACTTTTCTGAATGTTGGATCATTCCAATAAACAGCTGGAGAAAAAGAACAGCTGGCCATCTGGTTCAGGTAATGGCAAAGGACTAATCCTGCAGCTGACAA